>JAJIBD010009348.1:0-71287 GCA_021461705.1 Cryptotis parvus | reverse complement strand
GTATATTTACATGTATTCTTTTAATATTTGGCCCAAAATTGCTTAGTAGTCTTTCATTAAATTTGAAGAAATTGAACTGTTTGCAGTGAATTGGAAATATGTATTGCTTTTATATTTGAGAAAGAGATTCAAATACCAGTTTTAACCTATCTTACTTAAAAATAGAACTTTGTAATTACTGAACAGCAACAGCTATTAGGCTTTTACATTATGTTCTTTCATGTTTTCTAAGAATGAAGTGTAAGATTTGCATCCTGTGTTCACAGGCTTCTGTTGAATTAGCTAGCTCTTTAAATGTCAGATAGTTACAGCTGTACTGTGTCACAGTTTCTTAGTACTTTTATATTCAGAATGTTTGAATTCTCAAATCTATAGAAGCATAAGAAATTGTTTAATAATCACTTTGCCGTCTCATCTTTGTTTTCAGTTAATCCTTATTAAAATATTCCTAATTTTAATTCTAGTGGGTGTATTAGCTCTGATAGTAAATATTAGCAATTATTGGGTATTTCCTATCTGTCAGAACTCTGCTGTGGTGTGCCCATGATAACTGCCCTTTGGTGTAGTATTCTTTCCAATTTACACTTGAGGAAACTAACAAAGATGACTAATCAGTTGACTCTTTCTGACACCTTCAGGCTGTACTCTTCACTGCTGTCCAACTGAAGTCAAAGAGTTAGATTCACTTTGTAATTTCCTGTTCAAATGGCATGGAAAATGTGTATGGTCCAACTGGCAAAAAGTCTAAGGATTAGTAAAATTCAAATTCGTAGTAGTTCTAAACATAAAATCAGTATTTTATTTTAAAAAAGATGGGGCCAGAGTGAGAGCACAGTGGGGAGGGTGTTTGCCTTGCACAAGCTGACCTGGGGTTCTATCCCCAGCACCCAATATGGTCCCCAAGCACCACCAGGAGTAATTCCTGAGTGGAGGGAGAGCCCAGGAGAAACCCCTAAGCATCGCCAGGTGTGACCCAGAAAGCCAAAAAAAAAAAAAAAAAGATTTATGCCAGCTATTGTATACTTTTGCTGATTAATTTACAGGATTTCTGTGAGCAGGAAACACAAGGGTGACTGTGAGCCAGGCTGTTAAGGAACTGCCAACATAGACTCAAGTACCTGTTCCGTTTCCTTTTTAATTTGAGCCAAAGCAATTTTTCACTGGATTTCAGCCAGCTCTGATGTAATCACTCATCTGTATTCTTGAAAGCTAATGGAAGAGTTAAAACTCCTTACAGCTGAGTTAAATGTGTCTGTGTCCTTGGTAGCTTGCGCACGAGAGCTGTTTTCTTTCCTACCCTGTGGAGGCATCTCATTAGGGACACCCAGTAGTGTCATTATTAAGTTTTCATGTGTTTCTCCGTTTGGATGCTAATCTTTGTGCATATGTGCGTGCTTTTCCCCCTCTCTACAGCACCAATGTGGTTATGAATTATTCAGAGATTGAGTCTAAGGTTCGAGAAGCAACGAATGACTGATCCTTGGGGACCTTCTGGGCAACTCATGGGAGAGATTGCCAAGTAAGTGATAATTTGACTCAGCGATGCAGAAAGAAACCTAAGTATTTTAACACAAAAAAAAGTAAAATTTGCTCTCAGTTTCAAACAATTTTTTTGCTGCCAAAAGCATATTTATATTATCATTCTTATACTAGGGGAGGAAATTTTATATAGGGCATGCCCCTTAGAAATGAAGTTCAGCATGGGCTGGAGCAGCAGTACAGCAGATAGGGACTTGCCTTGCATATAGCTGGCCTGACTTCAGTCACCGACACTGCGTATAGTCCCTTGAGCTCCTCCACAAGTGGTCTCTGAGGACCCTGTCCCCCAAATCAGTTCAAAGAATAAAACAGAAGTTTTCTTTTTCAAGGCTTAAAAGACTTGCTGTACCTCACCATATAAAATTTTGACGAATGCATATAACTGAAATGAAGTTTTGGAAATTTTCTTCTTATGAATATCTGGGCCACTGCCAGAATGAAGAACCTGTAAAACAAAGTATTAGTAGGGCTTATAAACTGCTAGATATTGTTTAAAATACAGGAAATACATGAGGAAGCATATAATTTACTCTTTTGAATTAAGCTGATTAAATTTTTTTATGCTCTTTAGGAAAGCACATTATCTTAGAACAAGCCTGCCATCTACTGTCAAAATAAATATATTGCAAAACCTCAAGAAAAATTTTTTCTTTTTCAGGGCCACATTTATGTACGAACAATTTCCAGAACTCATGAACATGCTTTGGTCCCGAATGTTAAAAGACAACAAAAAGAACTGGAGAAGAGTTTATAAGGTACTGGCATTGGATTGTCTTTATATGTCAAAATGCATTGCATACAAATGCTTGAGCTTTTTAAGGTATGTGTGCATAAGTGATTCTGAAGCACACAGCGTCCCTGAATATTCTACAATCATGAAAGCAGGGGCCAGAGAGACTGCTTGCTGGGGAGCCCTGGGTTAATCCCAGCACCCTCAGGAGCAGCCCCTGAGCACTGCTGCATGTTGCCAACCCCTTTAACTACATTAACATTTACCTACTTAAAATGCATGGAGTGAAATGGATGACTGTTTAATGTGTGAGAAATTAAGATGAAGCTATGGTTTGTCATCTATACATAAAAATGCCTAATTTATAACAGTATTGCACAATATTCTGCACCAAAATACATGTGACTTAAAAATACAGGCTCTGATACATAAAATTCTAAAGTATATGTTTGCATATGTATTCTTTTTATTTAGTTCTGAGCTTGTCATATAATGTAGCTATATTATGTAACATCTGTTCTTTCATCCCCACATATTTTCTTGCCACAAGAGAGTTAGGTTTTTTTGTGCCTTCCAAAACGGTATGTAACATTCACTTGAAACTGTGACAGCTATATTTCTGACTTTCAGGATTAAAAACCAAATATTCTATTTAATTCCATTATTTTGATGTCCTTCAAAAAAAAAAGGAAACACCATTCTTTTTATTCCTTTAGCTTATGCAGCAGCTATGATGTATGATGAGACAGTTGGAATTTCTATAGATTAAATGTTATTAAAAATTAGATTTAAAAAAATAATTCTTGTGCAAACTACTATTTTACAGATTAGTTCTTAGGAGGCTGAGGTTTATTTTTCCCTCCCCCAGTTTCACCAACCTAATTCCATTGAATAGACATAATCATCTTTATGTGATAGATGTTTCCAAGCAGAATTCAGTGGTGGTCACTTGCAGTAGATGTCAGCCTCATGTAGTTCAAGAATATTTCCATCACCCCAAAAAGACATCCCATGAACATTTGTTTCTTGAAACAAAAGGCACACAACACCCAAAATTCGTTTTATCTGGGGGAAATGCTATAGGATCACGTAATTACTAATCTTTCTAAACTGGTGGTTCTGGCAGAAAGTTCCGTATATCCAGATAAGAAGTGAACCAGCTTTCTGCAACCTTACTGTGTTTTCAGATAGATCACTTGTCTTCCCGTTGTTCATCGATTTGCTCGAGCGGGCACCAGTAACATCTCCATATGTCCCTGTCACTTGCTAGTGTAGCCCAAGGGCATCTGCTCACTCCAAGTACGCGAAGAGCCTCAAACCATTCATTAGGTCATGGGAATGAGGTCTATAATTATTACTGTTTTTGGCATATCAGATACGACACGGGTAGCTTGCCAGGCTCTGCCATGCAAGTGGGATACTCTTGGTAGTAGGCTCTCAGTACGTAGATAGATATTAAAAAACAAAAACTCCCCTTACCCATCCTAATCCTCCTCCCTTCCCCACCTTCAATGCAGCTTGGGGACTGGGCCCCACTCTTTTTGATCCCTTGGCTAGCAGTATCAGCCTGATGATTTGGTTGCTCAGCCCACAAGGGTCACCCCACCTGTGCTGGAGAAGCATGCACTTAGGTATTATTTTTAACATTGGAATTACTATTTTAAATCATGAGATTAGTATCTAGTGGACAGTCTTAAAATCATTTACTACTTTTAGTATAAGTATTGTTGATTTTGTAATAGACGCTTTGGACTATGCATATGTCTAAACATATATTATTTATTTGCTAATGTCAGAATTACATTTTTAACATTTCCTGGGAGCTCTAGGAGAATTATTTCATTAAATCATTTGGTGCTTTGTATTTTACAGTCATTGCTGCTCCTCGCTTACCTCATAAGGAACGGATCAGAGCGTGTTGTTACAAGTGCCAGAGAACACATTTATGATTTGCGATCCCTGGAAAATTACCACTTTGTAGGTGAGCAATAGAAAAACCTTATAAGCAAATTAAAACAGTAGTTGGAGTTGTCAGTCACCTGAACCAGCTCAGAAGCGCCTCTGCTCTAATTAGAATGTGACTGTTGCTGGTTGTGTGACGAGTGCAGAATCCAAGACGCGGACCCTAGAGTATTAATTAGTGAAGACAAGAACTTGCAGAAAAGACCGGCTAATAACAACAGAACCAACACAACATGAGTGTTCAGGTTTATATTAAAATATGCACTGGAGACCGGTCCCCTGTGGTGTCCATAAAGGAATAGCTTTAATCATATGGGAAGAAAAGGTTAGCGCTCCAAAACACACACATCTGTTTGAAGCGGGTTTTTTTTTTCTCCCACCAAATAATATTTACTGTGCAAAGCCAGCAAGGCCAGAGTGTGTTTTGAATGTGAACAAGGCTCTAGAATGAACCACATTTTATTTTGTAGCATACTTCAGTTGAAAGCACTTTGAAATTTCCATTTTTCAGTAACACTAAATTCTGATAATTAATGTTCCCAAACTTGATTGGAGGAAACTGAGAGTTTGGTGCCGCTTTCATAAAATTTCGTTGAAACAGCCTTCATTTTGTTAAAACACTACAGCAAAAGGGAACGACAATGGGTAGAAGTTGATTTTGTAACTGGAAATCTTGTTTAACAGATTTTTCATTTTTCCTGCTGAGCTCTATTGTCTGGGCTTTTTAAATGTATCTTTACATACTCTTCTAGACCAGTGATTGAAATTCAAGGCTTAGAATTTGCTGATGAGAAAATGAAAATTAGGAATACAGTGTGCCTTTTTAATTTAAAAATAACGAAGCCCTTTTGTTTCTTATTGTGAAAATTTCATACCTTGTGAATAAAAAGCTCTATATAAGCTTTTTTATTTCCTCCGTTATCCTTACAGATGAACATGGGAAGGATCAAGGTATAAACATTCGCCAGAAGGTGAAAGAATTGGTTGAATTTGCCCAAGATGATGACAGGCTTCGTGAAGAACGAAAGAAAGCAAAGAAGAATAAAGACAAATATGTGGGGGTTTCCTCAGACAGTGTAGGAGGATTCAGATACAGTGAGTAGCAAAGACAAGCGGCGCTGAGGAAGGAGGGCCTTCTGGGGTATGGGAATCAAACACTTAGGTTCACTGTCAGGAAACATTTTTGTTTCAGAAATACGTAGGCTACTAAAATATATGCAACACTCATTTGGAGTCCCAATTTCAGGCATGTTGGAATCTTGTCTAATTTTTCCTTTAATGGGTCCAAGAATATGATTTTCAACATTAACAGCTAACTTAAATGACTGCAAACTTCGAGTTAGCACAAGACTAAAACTGGGCAGTGCCCTTCTCTCTTGACATTAGTTTTAAGAAGGGGTTAGGCTATTTTCCTTAACTTTTTCTTCAGAGCATAAAAATCATCAAGCTTGAACAAGAAGAGAAGCTTTCTAATTTGAGACCAATTCAGCTCTATTTTTGGCCAAAAAGATAAGCTTCTTAGCAATCAGCCAGGCTGCCTTTCCCCTTAATTAAACAGTGCACTTAATTTGCCACAGGAAAACGCGACTGATGCGAGCATCAGCTCGTCATCTGTGACTATCCCTTGTACTTTCCCTAACACATGAACACTGATTTCTCATGTTTATTTTAATGTAATAATAGGCTTCCTTAAGACTTTTGCTGCGTGTTTGAAATAGATACTGAAAATAAGAGCTCCCATTCTCATCGTGTCCCTGTGGACTCAACAGGAGCTCTTGTCCATGGTGCTGTCTATCTGTAGACAGGTCAGTGCTATATCCTAGCAACCACACAGAGGGCTCTGCACCCTCCCACCTGTGTCAGAGTTTATTTTTGCATTCTCCTGAGTTCTTATAGCCCATTTGCACCACTCATTTTTATAAAATCATCCTGGCTTAAGTTAGTAAACTTCATTGTGTCGTGGTAACTTAGGATGATAAAATTACATCAGATGTTTCAAATAAAGGTCTTCAATTTCTTATTTTGTGATTGCATATAAAGTAATCCCTTCACTCCTGTGCACTCTGCTTTCTAACTTCAAAGGAAAGAATTCTGCACTTAATTAGCTGTTAAAGGATGTTTGTAGCAGCAGAAATAGTCCTTTATCTTACATGTATAATTACCACATAGAAGTTCTTAAATGGCAAACATTTTTAAGTAAAGTATATGAATATGTTTTGAACTTTTTTAAAAAAAAATTTAGGGGGGTTTAAGTGGGGAGTGTGTTATTTTTGGACATATTCTTGGTTCCCCAAGAAGTCATTTATGTAGCTTTTTCAAAGTTGCTATAGTAGTTTCACTCAAAAGGCACATTGAGTAGAAATTGTTAATTGTAATTTATTTTCTCTCTCTACTTGTATCCCTCATTATCAACACACTGAGCAATTTTTATTTTTATTTTTTTTTGGGGGTCACACCCGGCGATGCTCAGGGGTTACTCCTGGCCCTGCACTCAGGAATTATTCCTGGCGGTGCTCGGGGACCATATGAGATGCCGGGATCAAACCCAGGCCGGCATAAGCCGGCTGCATGCAAGGCAGACGCTCTACCGCTGGGCTATCGCTCCAGCCCCACTGAGCAATTTTTTAGATGAATTTAAGAAACGGTATTTTCAGACTCATTCACAGCGCATTAATTGTACCATCTCCATTAGAGATAGAGCTGAATATCCCATGTGTTTACCTCATTACATCCTTTCATAAGCTAACCTATGTCATATATGTTATTTTGGTCCCCTAACCGAAATAAGGTTTGATAATTTTGTATGATTTTCATTTTGACATCAGATGTTTGTCACTATCCATCGTTTTTGGTCCCTTTAGTATGATGTCTGTGATGCTGAGTCTTAGCTTTCATTTTTCCCATAAACTATTTTCTTTACAGAGTCTAGTTTATCTCTTTGTTATTGAAAAGTTCATACACGTGATGGAAAACCACTCATTTTTTGTAAAATTAACTTGGTTTAAGTTTTGTCTAGTAAACTTCATTGCATCATGGTAATTCTAAGTTAATAGAAATTCTTAGAAAGGGGCCTAGAGTGATAGCACAGCAGGGAGGGTGTTTGTCTTGCACACAGCCGACCCAGCTTCAATCCCCAGCATCTCTGAGCACTGCCAGGAGTAATACCTGAGTGCAGAGCCAAGAGTAACCCCTGAGCATCGCCAGGCGTGACCCAAAAATAAATAGTTTTTTTTAAAAAAGACAACTCTTCCATAGCCGCACTGTGCACGGCCTTGCTTAGCCCCTAATGCCTGCTCTTAGACCCCAAATTTGGGTCTCATTCCCTGTCCCCTTCCTTGCAGGTTCACATAGATTTTAAATTACTTAAAATGGTAGAAATATTTTAACTTTGCAGTTGTTTTAGATATTCGGCAAAGGGTATTGTTTGAGCTCCAGCTTGGGCCTGGTGACCAAGGGCCCCACTGCAGGCCCCCTGAGTCCATCTCCCTTCAGCCCACACGGCCAGTGACTACAAGTGATCTCGGGAGCATTTCCGAACTTGGACTGTTAGTTGGGGGGATGTGGCAGGTTCTGGGGGTGTTTGGGCCACAGCCTGTGGTGCTCAAGGATCACTCGTAGCCTGGGGAGGGGGGGTTGCTGAATGTGTCAGCAGGGTTCAAAGCAAGGTTAGAGTGTTGTTCTCTGAGACTTTCCAGTAATGAAAATCATTAAGTGCCAAGAATGAAATGGAATGCATTCAATGATTATTTTAAAAGCAGAACTCTCTTACGCTCTTTCCTTGGTTGGTGTGCGTTGGCCTCCCTTTCAGCAGCTCTTTAGGCCTCCTGCTGTGCTGTGGTGGGTGCTGAGGTACTGGAAGTTTCCATAAACGGAAGCTTTGAATCTGCATTTGTCACTTAGTGCCTGGCTGGAATTGTGTTGATTCAGCACTGTGGGAGCAGCCTGGCTTCCTCTGAAAACTATTTTATTATCAGAAAAAGCTTTTTGACAGAAGGACTAAACACACCTTTGGATTGAATGGTCTTCAATGCTTTTTACAGGTGAAAGATACGATCCTGAACCCAAATCAAAATGGGATGAGGAGTGGGACAAGAACAAGAGTGCTTTTCCGTTCAGTGATAAATTAGGCGAACTGAGCGATAAGATCGGAAGCACAATCGATGACACCATCAGCAAGTTCCGGAGGAAAGACAGAGAAGAATCTCCAGAAAGATGCAGGTATTGACAGCTCGTGCTGGGCCTCAGAAGGCGCTGGCGTGTCGACAGCTGGGCTTAAGAAACGCTGTTTTGAGAGCTGATTTTAGGGGTCCAGCGGTCACTGTGCACAGGCAGAGGAAGCTGCCATATAATGCCCTGCACAAAGGCAACAGTTTCCTGATCCTTTTTTTTTTCTTTTTTGAGTCACACCCAGCAATGCTCAGGAGTCACTTCTGGCTCTGCACTCAGGAATCACTCCTGGCGGTGCTTGGGGGACCATATGGGATGCCGGGGATCTAACCTGGGTCAGCCGCATGCAAGGCAAACATCCTTCCTGCTATTGCTATTGCAATTGCTAGTGCTATTGCTCCGGCCTCTCCTGATCAATTTTTAACACCTGACAACCTAGTTCTAGTACTGTTATCCTATTAACTGAAGACTCTTTTGTTTAAGGTTCATTAGACAATTATACGGAATAGTTTCACTGCCCTAAAAAGCTCTGTGTGGGATTACAAAGACTCCATAATTTGTGTGCCTTCCTTGTGTGGGGGGGCTATCCTCTGGGGGCACTGACCTCTGTACTCTCCAACTGCTAATACGAGACTGTGCTGCCATTTCAGGATGGCAGATCAAACATTTTTCAGTAGTCTCATACTGTGTTTTCAGTGTCCACTTATTTCTAAAATTGATATTTTCTTTTCATATTCAGACTGTCGAATTGAAAAAGTGTTTTACCAATAAAACATTCACAGCTTATTTTACATTTGGGCATCAGTGACCAGGAATCTAAGGTCAATACTGTTGAGGGATAATAAATTAGTGAATTTTTAATTTAACTCTTTTTTTTCTTTTTTGGGTCACACCTGACAATGCTCAGGGGTTACTCCTGGCTCTGCACTCAGGAATTACTCCTGGCGGTGCTCAGGGGACCATACGGGATGCTGGGGATCGAACCCGGCAAGGCAAACGCCCTACCTGCTGGGCTATCGCTCTGGCCCCTAATTTAACTCTTATTGTGACATTTTGTTGTGAGTCTGTGCCGGAATATACCTTGGGGAAATCCAAATGAAATTTTGAACTGCTCTGTGTCTGTTGGTTTTGGTAAGCTACATTTCTAAGGGGTAGGAATTTGTATCTAATTTTGTGTTTAGGGTGCATGTACTGATTCCTTGTGATAGATCATCAGTCCCTGTACTTAGTGTTACATAGAATAATACTTCAAACTTTCCACTTTCCAGCATTCACTTTTCATTTTGCCATATTTATTTATTTATTTATTTATTTATTTGCTTTTTTGGGTCATACCTGGCAGTGCTCAGGGGTTTCTCCTGGCTCTGCACTCAGGAATTACTCCTGGTGGTGCTTGGGGGACCATAAGGGATGCCAGGGATCGAACCCGGGCCGGCATGTGCCAGCTGCGTGCAAGGC
This sequence comes from Cryptotis parvus, assembly GCA_021461705.1. NCBI lineage: Eukaryota > Metazoa > Chordata > Mammalia > Eulipotyphla > Soricidae > Cryptotis > Cryptotis parvus. The sequence continues at coordinate 61,431 of JAJIBD010009348.1, read as the reverse complement.
AAATGCCCTGCCAGCTGGGCTCTCGCTCCGGCCCCATTTCGCGCAAAATTTTTGCACTGCAAGTTCTACAAAAGTCCCGTGGTATTTGCTGGATACATAAGAGTTGTTTTCCATTTTTGTGTGTGTTTTCTTTTTATTTTTTAAAGTAAAATCTAGGATCCAGTTGTTCTTTGCCTAAAGAATTTGCCTAAAATTACTGTGATGGAACTGAGTATTTAAGCGAATCCTTAAAACTGTCCATCTCTTTTTTTCCTTCTGTAAAACCATTTTTAATAGTTCAGGAGTGAAAAGACAAAATTGAAGCTCTTCAGCTTCAAAATACTTTGTAGAGTCTTTCCAGTATTAAAACCCTGAAATTAACTGTCTTTCCAAGACCACATTGGAATATGATCCTGAAGATCCTGAATTTATATTGTAATACCTCAAAATATCTAATTTACCACTATATTTATTAATACTAAAAATAGTATGCATGTGATAGTCACAAATACTAAGTTCCAGGAGACATGTCAATTTTTTTTTTTTTCTTTTTTTGGGTCACACCCGGCAATGCTCAGGGGTTTCTCCTGGCTCTGCACTCAGGAATTACTCCTGGCGGTGCTCGGGGACCATATGGGATGCCGGGATCGAACCCGGGTCAGCATGGGCCGGCTGCGTGCAAGGCAAACGCCCTACCCGCTGGACTATCTCTCCAGCCCCAAGACATGTCTACTTTAAACGGTCCTGTGGGTTGACACAGTGACTATCAATAGCTGGCTGTATTTCTCTTTATCAGTATTCACTTCCTGTCCTCTGAGTGTGGGCACTGGCAGCCTGGGGCTGGCCTGAGTCTCACTGTGCATCCCTCGGTTGTTCTTTTTCTCTTGATGCTTTTCCTTTTTCTTTCTTTCTCCCATAACTTTTTGTTTTGTTTCATTATGACGTTGCCTCTCAGACTATGCTAGAATTTCCACATCTTCCAGGTGGGATATTCAGGTTTAAAGGAGTGAAAATAACGTTATCTCAGTAATGGAAAGATACATCAAGACCTCACATTCTAAAGTGTTTTAAAAGAGTGGGGAAAGAATTACCTATGAGCTTCCTCACATGATACAAGAACTTTACATTAATAAGTTCACAGTTACAGGAATTCTTGAATATGATCAGGTATGAAACTTTAGTTTCATAGTGTACAAGTCAGGTATATATTCTCAACTTGTAAAGAAATGATCTTATGCTGAAACCAAATTGGTATCAGAAAAGTAAGAAATTTCTGTTTTATAGATGAGGGGAATCTTTAAGTCATTTGTAATTAAGAATTTGAATAAGAGTGTGTAAATTCCCCCTCAATGCTTACAGAGAAAAACACATTAACCCCTTTGATGAATTAAGTCATTCTTCTTTATCCTTGATTTATACAGATCCAAGATGATTAATATTTAAGTAGAAACAGCTTTATATTACTCTTGAGTTAAATCACACTAGTAATATTCCTCATGATTTTAAAGGGACCAATGTTTAATACTAAGTAATACAGGTAATGGGATATATTCCAGTTGATTTCTCTCCTGTCTGCATCATAAAAGAAAAAAAATAAACAAGGCCATATTACTGGAGAGTAGACTAGTGCTGCTATTTTAAATTTGTGGCTTATTTTTAAATAATTTCACAGCTTTGGAATTTTCCAGACCAATTTTCAGTTACATAAAAGTTTTCTCTCCTGATGTTACTAAAATAATCGAAGTTGTTTAGTGTATTAGCTCATGTTTTTCTATATTTACAGTCGAGAATTTAAGCTAGAATATTATCTTAAAGGTGAACACTGAACGTAGTTCTATTACGATGTAGCTGCAGTAGTTGACGAATGCGGATAACAGTATTGCCACATAAACAGAACTGTAGTCTCACACACATCCAGTTTCAGAAAATGGCCTTCAGCTGCCATTGGAAGAACTTTAACTGTTACTTTTCTAAACTACAAATCTATAATCAACATTCAAACTATAATTCACATTTGTGTGATTTGGGGTAGCAATGGTTTAGACCTAAAAGGAAAATTGGCAGGTTCCCCTTTCTCTCTCCAACACACATTTATTCTGCTAACTGTAAGTTCTGTTGCTCCCTGTTGAATAGTAAGGATGCAGAGTTTAGAGTTACTGCAATTGAAATTCCTTAGCTCACATCACTAAGAACTCCATTTAAAAACAATCCCGGGGCGAGCGATAGCCCAGCGGGTAGGGCGTTTGCCTTGCCGCGGCTGGCCCATGTCGGCCTGGGTTCGATCCTCGGCATCCCAAATGGTCGCCCGAGCACCGCCAGGAGTAATTCCTGAGTGCAGAGCCAGGAGAAACCCCTGAGCATTGCCGGGTGTGGCCCAAAAAAAAAAAAAAAAAAAAAAAAACCAATCCCCAAGGGTCGGAGCGATTATACAATAGTGAGAGCGTTTGCCTTGCACACAGCCAACCTGGGTTCAATCCCGGCATCCCATAGGGTCCCCCAAGCCACACCAGGAGGAATTCTGAATGCAGAGCCATGAGTAACCCCTGAGCTTCGCCAGGTGTGACCCCCAAAAAATAAATAATAAAAACAACCCCCAGTCTTCCTTTTAGCTTCATTCCTAATCTCTTGCAGTGACAGTGACGAGGAAAAGAAAGCGAGAAGAGGCAGATCTCCCAAAGGCGAGTTCAAAGATGAGGAGGAGACCGTGACAACCAAGCACATCCATATCACACAGGCCACGGAGACCACCACCACCAGGCACAAGCGCACAGCACATCCCTCCAAGACCATTGACCTCGGAGCAGCAGCACACTACACCGGGGACAGAGCAAGCCCAGACCAGAATGCCTCGACCCACACACCTCAGGCTTCAGCCAAGGTGGGAGCGTGCAGAGACATCCCACATGCTCCTGTCCTCAGGAATCATGGCTAGAAGCCTAGATTAGCACAGGAAATTGTCTGGACACTGCTCCACAGTCACAGGGGCGGTGGATAAGGTGGTCAGTACCACTCAGTCCTTCACAGTGGGAAATCTGTTTGGAGGAGGCCACCTGGCCAGTTGCTGGAGGCTTGTACTTTTTTGCAAGAGTAGTCATGACCCTCTTCTTTGGTTTTATAAAGCCTGTGAGTGGGAAGGTCATGTGTTCGGTTCCGCATGGAGACATCCCCTAAGAAAGAGGGGATTGGCAGAAGGACTGGGGGGCGGGGGGGGGGGGGCTTGGCATTTTCTAATCTAAAGCTGGGCCCTGTGACGAGCGCCTCGCCAACCCGTTGCTCTTGCTGGCCTACAGCCAAACTGCTCTATGCTTCTTCATTTGTGGTCTGGACTCCACAGAAAGAAAAGCCATTGACTACAGAACTAGCCACAAGTTTGTCTTTAAACAAATATGTCAAAAGGCACATTTAGCAAGAAATATACAAGAGTCATTTTAGGTCACTTTGGTTCAGCTAGCCTTGACCCAGCTTGTATATCACATCAGAAACAGTGGAAAGCTAAAGTAAACACTAGCTTTTTCTACTGTGTCCTGCAAATTCTGCATGACTCTAAAGGTAGGGACGACAAGAACATGTCCGTTTTGCCAACTATCTGCTGTTATGGTGTATAATTTCACCATATTGGACTTCTTCTAGGCAAGATAAGGCCATATTAAAACTCAGGCCGTACTAAAACTTAGGGCCTCTGGTATTTCTTAATCATCTTAACTTCCCCCTTCTTGGAGAAGTGCTTTCTGCTCACATTACAGGGCCTAGTAGAGAGCCTGATTAGAGTCATGCAAGCCTCTGTGGAAAACCATCCACACTGATTTTTATAAAAATAAATTAAATTGCTTATGTCTTGAAGAATTGTAAATATCAATTTATAGTAAAATCAGAATAAATATATGACATTACCAGTAAGGATTTTTATAATCGCAGCATAATTTGGGGGCCAGAAAGCACTTGCCTTTGATGTAGCCAACTCCTGTTAAATGCCCAGTATCACATACAGCCCCTGACTTATCACCAAGTGTGATCCCAGGAATGGCCCAAAGACAAAATGAAACCTCAACTTTGTCTCTTACTATATAAAAGTCTTTTTTTTGGCTTTGTGGGTGACACCCAGCAATGCTCAGGGGTTACTCCTGGCTCTGCACTCAGGAATTACTCCTGGCAGTGCTCGAGGGACCATATGGGATTCCAGGGATCGAACCTGGGTCGGCCACATGCAAGGCAAACACCCTACCTGCTGTACTATCGTTCCAGCCCTATGAAAGTCTTAAAGGCTGAGATTCTCAACTACTTTGGATGAACCTTTTTTAAACATCAGGGCCTTTTGAACTGTAGTACAGTATCTTCGGGGCTCAAATTGAACTTCCTAGACAGTATTTCACTGTGCCTAGGAGTTCACTTGTCACTTGTATCACTGTCTTCCCGTTGATCATCGATTTGCTCGGGTGGGCACCAATAACATCTCCATATGTCCTATCACATGCTAGTGTAGCCTAAGGGCATCTGCTAGCTCCAGGAACATACAGAGCCTCAAACCATTCCATCAGGCTATGGGAATGAGGTCTGTAATTGTTACTGGTAATTGGTATATTTGACACGGGTAGCTTGCCAGGCTGTGCCGTGCAGGTGGGATACTCTTGTAGTCATCTCTAATCTTGAGTATTTATTGATGAACCGCGCATGGCTGTGCAAACTGGGCTGTGATCAGCTTTTCTGCTGGGTGGAGCTCTGACGAGAGGGGAGTCTAGATGGGGAAATGGCAGCCCTCATGGTGTGGGAGGGTCCTCTAGCTTCTTGTGGGGCTCTGCTGGGGTGGTGGGCCAGGGTAGAACCCACCATCCCTCCCAGGTGCCTCGTGATCAGCTGGGCACAGGGAGAGCCGGTAGCAGTTCTGCCCCATGTATGTGAGTCTCTGGATCAGTGTACCTGGGCTGGGCTTGAAAAAGACTGCTGCAGGGTGCGTCTGTGACGAGCCGGGCTGTCATCAGCTCTTCTGCTGGGTGGAGCTCTGACGAGAGGAGAGTCCATATGTGGAAAATGGCGGCCCTCATGGTGTGGGGGGGTCCTCTAGCTTCTGACATGCACGGGGCAGAGCTTCTACTGACTCTCCCTGTGCCCAGCTGATCACGAGGTGCCTGGGAGGGATGACGGGGTCTAGCCCTGGCCCGCACCTCAGCAGAGCCACCCCAGCAGAGCTTAGGAGTTATGTTCTAAATATAAAATAACAAGGTAAGAGAGCTGCAGTGATGGTGCAGCTCCTAGGGGGTTTGCCCTGCACATGGCCAACCCAGGTTCAATCCCTGGCACTCTACAGGGTCCTCCACCAGGAGTAACCCTAATCACTGCCGGATAACCCCCACCCAAAAAAAAACACCAAGGTAAATCAAACAGTACAAATATTCAGACGCATAAAATATGCGGGCGATATAGTGACTGGTAATGAAGTTTGCAGACCCGTAGTGTGTTAGTTCTGGATGAGCTGTTGCCCTAACCCAGTGGATCTAGGACCTTGTCACGGTGCGGTTTTTGAGGGCGCTTCCTGAAGGCCTGTTGTGGATAACTGCCACTCGGTTGCTGGGCCAGAGCTGGGCGGGCATTTGTGTTCCTCACACAGTTCTGAAACAGCCATGTTATGTGGCATGACAGCTTACCTGGAATCCGGAAGGCATTTTCAGAGAGAAACACAGCAGGAAAAGAAATAAGAAAGAGAGACTTGTGGATCTGAGGAATTTTTACAGTGCTGGTAATAGAATCACTTTAAAGTTTTTTTTAAAAACTACATCTTTGTCAGGAATCCCAGGCCATTGTTTTAAAGGATTCATCACCCTTAAGCTATAGAAGGGGTTCGAGAGAGCAGGACAGGGTCGGAGCACCGTGGGAATTAGTCTGCTCACGTGTGTGTGTGTGTGTGTGTGTGTGTGTGTGTGTGTGTGTGTGTGTGCGCTGCTCTCGGGTGTCAGCTGTGTGTGTGATGCTCTGACTTTGGTCCTGCTCACTTACAGTGTGTACGTTTCTTTCAGACTTCAGTGCCTAGCAGCAAATCGTCTGGTGACCTTGTTGATCTGTTTGACGGCCCCAGCCAGCCAGCAGGTAAACTTCCACTCTGGCGCTTCCTTTTTGCTAACCTTCATTTGATATCACTCTTAAATACCAGATTTATAAAAACAACATTTTTTTTACATTGGATTTATTCTTAATTGCCTGGAAAAGAATGCTTTAAATATTTGCTGACTCAGTTACTAATGGGTTTGGGTTCTCCCCCTCTCTTCCTGTGCACAGTCTGCTTCTCTACCCTGTTTACTGTCTTACCGTCATTCTGGTTCTAAACATTAGCCTGCCTAGAGCTCATTTAAGCCTTTCTTGCCTTTATTCAAAAATCGTTGTGTTGTTCCAGGCAGTGGTTTGAGACGCTAGTTATAAGAATGTGTGAAATTTTTAGGAAAGAAGGGCAAGCTATGAAAGTGGGAATGTGCCATGCTTTAAGAACTTGAGGGGCAAAGTGCATCCTGCCAGGGGTTTCTCCCACACTTGTGCAGTGCTTGGCTGGGCAGCAGATTTCATGAGGTCTAGCTGAACTGAGTTTCTGAGGTTCCCTTTCCCGTTTGGCTGTCACCGTGAGCATTCCTAAAGTTGTTCTTCAAACCATTAAACTGTTATAGCTACACAGAGCAACATGAACTGTTTAACAATTTATCCACTCCTAGGGGCCGGAGCGATAGCCCAGCGGTAGGGCGTTTGCCTTGCGCGCGGCCGGCCTGTGCCCGCCCGGGTTCTATGCCCGCCCGGGTTCGATCCCCGGCATCCCATATGGTCCCCCAAGCACTGCCAGGAGTAATTCCTGAGTGCAGAGCCAGGAGAAACCCCTGAGCGTCGCTGGGTGTGACCCAAAAAGCAAAAAAAAAAAAAAAACAAAAAAAAATTTATCCACTCCCTTTTTGTATGTTCAAGACTTGAAGTAGTATTATCTGGCAGTGAGCTTGTGGTTAGAGAATTAAGGCATAGCGGCACAGAACAGCAACTACTTTGGACTTTTCTGGACTGAAATATAAAAGAGCCCCTTTCATGCATCAGAGGAAAGTTTTAATGGAGCAACCAGAGAAAAATTAAGTAGGAAGGTGAGATGAGTAGATGTAGCTTTCTTCCTCTGAGACGTCAAGATTGCACAGAGCAGAGAGAACCATTACACACCATTGTGCTCCTCTGCCTACTCTGAAGCCTCTGAGTGGCCTTTCTGTGGTCTTTCTTCTCCAAATAGATTGATTAAATAGAAGTAGCAGTTAATATCAGCATAGTAATTGAGGCAAATTCTGAATAAAATTTTGAAGGTTTCTTGTTTATCGTTTATCTCATGTTCACTAAGATTTTTATCAATTATTTTTAAAGTGTCTCCTATTTGAAACAATCTGTTTAACCAGTCCGTTACCCCAAATCTCTATTTAAATATTTTTAGTAATACATTCTAACTTGAATTCAGCAGTTGAAAACAAATTGGACATTAAATCATTCATACCTGTGTCGGGGAGCTGCTGGGGTCCCCAGCAGTACCAGGACAGAAGTTCTCTTCTACTTTCGAGGCTGCCAGGGAACAGATGAAAACTCACGAGTCCGGTGCAGTTCCAAAAAGGCTTTTAATAGTACAAAAGCTCTACCACCGCAATCCAATATAATGGAAGACCTTAGCTCTGGTCAGAACTTAAACTGTACGCAAGGGCCCAAGTCTCCTCCAAAGAGAATCCCACCAGAGAGGAGTCCCACCAAAGAGAGAGGATCTCACCCAAGAGAGAGTCCTACCAAAGAGGAGACCTACCCAAAAAAGGGGGCGAGTGCCTCAAGTCAGTCCCCCTTTTATACACCAAAAGTAATCCTATCTGTTGACGGGGGAGGGTCCTGTCAACAAAGAACCCTAAACAGCTTCTAGATAGTAGAAGAGTGTAGAAGGGTGGTACCATACCCTATTACAGGTATAAACAAAGGATTACACCAAGGACTAATCCCTTCTGAGGGTATCTCTCTTTTTTTTTTTCTCTTTGGGTCACACCCGACAATGCTCAGGAGTTACTCTTGGCTTTTTGCTCAGGAATTACTCCTGGCGGTGCTTGGGGGACCATATGGGATACTGAGCATCGAACCCAGGTCTCTGGCTTGGGCCCACCGAGATTATCTCTTATGTAAAATGCGGGGGGTCTAAATTCACTTGTATCACTTGTCTTCCTGTTGTTCATCAATTTGCTCGAGCAGGCATCAGTAACATCTCCATACATTCTGTCACATGCTAGTATAGCCCAAGGGTATCTGCTCACTCCAGGAACATAAAAAGCCTCAACCATTCCATCAGGTCATGGAATGAGGTCTATAATTGTTACTGGTATTTGGCATATCTAATACAATACAGGTAGCTTGCCAGCCTTTGCTGTGCGGGTGGGATACTCTTGTAGTCGCCTCTCATCTCGTGCCTTTATTGATGAATGTGCGGCTACAGAGTGCATGTGAGTCCATACTAATTTTACGGTCTTCATGTAATCTAGATGATACCCACAAGGGCCTTCTTATTTATTATCTGCACCTGGGTAATTCTGAGTATCTTGATCTCTGTATACTGAAAGATCACACTCGCCTGCATGAGGACAAGCTAGTATGATCCTTCCTATAATCTTAAACAATAGTCTCAACATAGTCAGGGTGGTAAATTCAAACTGTCCCACACTGGGTGCAGTGGGTATAAAGAGGAGCTGTGCCCAATCTAGAAAACATAGAAGTCTTAGTAGATGTATAATTCAGAAGATACTCATTCAGAGTCAAGGTGACTTCTATAACTGCCACACCCTACATCAGAGTTTATATAGAGAGAGATCTCATTAGTTTGAACCTTAGCTTAAGAACATGTAAATAGATTAACCTGTGAGTGGATAAAACAGCAAAGCTCCCAAGCTAGCTAAGCATGTTATCCAACATACCTACACATGAGAAAGTCTGAGAATGTCCTATATTAGCTTTCCTGTTTGAGCCATTTGGGTGTCACGTACCAGATGTGCGTGGATTTATCCTCGTGCCGTGAACTGTAAAGTGAAGCAGATATGGCATCTATACTGCCTGCCGGGTAAACACCTCCTTGGAGAAAATGCTCAAATTCTCTTCAGGCAGGGGATATAGGTTATTAATCCATCTTATTAATGCCTTCAAAAGTGTGCATGGTAAATAAAATTGTGTAAAATCTACCAAATTTAAAAACATTGGGCATGCCATTACCACAGTGTATTTAAAAGTGCCTTGGTAAAGTCCACAGTGGTAATATTCTTTCAAAAATGTGTATTTGTTAAAAAAATATATATATATTTGTTGATATTTTGGTGGTTTATATCCCATTTATATCACATTTCAGGGGCTGGGGAGAATTGGGGTAGCATCTAGCTAAACTCAGAGCTTAGTCCTACTCTACTTGAGGAGCAGTCCAGGGTCAGGTGTGTGCAAGGCGGAGATGCTGAACCTGGTACTGTCTCTCGCCCCATGCTACACAGCACTTTTTTTTTTTCTTTTTGGGTCACACCCGGCAATGCTCAGGGGTTTCTCCTGGCTCTGCACTCAGGAATTACTCCTGGCGGTGCTCAGGGGACCATATGGGATGCCGGGGATCGAACCTGGGCTGGCATGGGCCACTGCGTGCAAGGCAAAGGCCCTACCCGCTGGACTATTGCTCCGGCCCCATACGCAGCACATTTCTAAGGAAACATTTAAAGAAGTCAATCATATGAAGCCTTCTTTAAATAAACAAACAAGATAGGATGCCACAGCCCTTCTGAGTTTCAGTCTATCTCACCTCTTTAAAAGCAGTTTCTGTCTGCTTTGACCCTTTATAATTAGGAAAGTTATTTCTGGTATAATAAATGAAGTTAAAGAGAAAAGACATGGTAGTTTAAAGGCATGTTGCATGACTCGGCAGTATTAACTTTTTAATGTTATTAAGATGTGTTTGTACTGTGTTTCTGAAATGGCATTGATCACTAGGAATTCTGCTCTACTGCCAGAGAACCTGATCCCTTCCATCAGCGACCACTGCGCCCTTTACCAATTCTCCCCGTCCCCCATTAGCCTCACTTCTGCGGTCAATGTTAGGGTTCATTCGCAAACAGTATTTAAGATTAAGGTGTGTTCTAAGTCCAAAACCCTAATGTTTACATTTGAGCCCCTAAGTAGCTCCAGCACAGTCTGGTTCCTTACGCTTTCCTGGACGCTGCTCTGTAAAGTGCCTCCTCCTAGCTGGTGGTTATCAGGGACCTTCCGCAGACCTGAAAAGGCAGATGGAAATCGCCCATTAATGACAGTTCCCTGGTGGAGCACGTGAAGGATCACCCTCATGGTGAGCTGTCTCCTCCAGGCAGCTAGTGGGGGGATTTGATTTAACTCCCTTTACTAAGCGGTTAGCTAGTGCAATGCTTAAGTGCAGAAAATCTCTTGTTTGTTTGAAGGCACAGGGATGAAAAATGTCATGCATAAAGGTACGGGTGGGCCTTCCTGGGAGAGAAACTTTTCCTAAATTAATTTTTTTTTATCTTGGTGGTTTTCACAGTTGAAGAGATATTAGTCAGATACAGAGCAGGAGTAGAAGCATAATCTGGGGCACTTCAAAGGTCAGTGAGAGAAACCAAGACCTTTCCGGGAGATGAGGGAGCGGGGTTCTGTACGTCACCCCGTGGGCAGGATGTGTGGAAGGAGAGGAGTGTTTGCCACAGGTAAATTATGCACAGTATATTGGGGCTGGAGCGATAGCCCAGCAGGTAGGGCGTTTGCCTTGAATGCGGCCCGCCGGTGCCGGCCCAGGTTCGATCCCTGGCATCCCATACGGTCCCCCGAGCACCGCCAGGAGTAATTCCTGAGTGCAGAGCCAGGAGTAACCCCTGAGCATCGCCAGGTATGACCCAAAAAAAAAAAAAAAAAAAAAAAAAATTATGCACAGTATAACTTCACTTTGGAAATCTGATGTTGCTTTGGATTTCATGCTTCCAAGAAAAACAAGTTTGTCATCTGACAGTAATAAAACGTTTTGCATGATTGGTCATTGTTTATCATCTCAGGAAGAGCTTTTGCAGTTGGCTGGAAAGTGGGACCTGGGAAATTTTCTTCTCTTCAATGGTAAATTTTTCTTCTTTAAATCGTTTCCAGATTTTTTTTTCCAGTTAACAAGTATTAAATGAAGTGTTAAATGAAGTAAACTATTCTTGATAAAATATTAATCCCTATTCCTTTATACTTCAGTAAGCATTATATGACTTGCTTACTTTATACTTCAGTAAGCAAGTCACAACAAGCCAGACAACGCCCCACTCCATGAGGACCTCCATTCCCACATCCGGACTTCCCCCTCATCAGAACTCCACCCAACAGACCAGCCTATCACAGCCCAGATCATCAATAAATGCTGGATTTTGAGATGACTACAAGAGTATGCTACCCGCACGGCAGAGCCTGGCAAGCTACCCGTGTCATATTTGATATGTCAAATACCAGTAACAATTATAGACCTCATTCCCATGACCTGATGGAATGGCTTGAGGCTCTTTATATTCCTGGAGCAAGCAGGTGCCCTTGGGCTCTACTTGCATGAGACAGGTCATATGGAGATGTTACTGGTGCCCGCTCGAGGAAATCGATGATGAACGGGAAGACAGTGATACAGTGATAACTTCACTTTCAATGTTAGAATAGCAGAATTAGCGGATGTTAAACCTGGTAGATGGCATTACAGATCACATATTGAGGTTTATTCTGTGCTTGGATAAAGCAAATTAAAACAATCCATGTGACATTAAATGATGAACCTGATAGTGTGTTGTAACAATATACTAATGGTATACACATTAAATGATGAACCTGGCAGTGTAGTCTAACAGTATACTGACAATATACTCATTAAATGGTGAACCTGACAGTGTAGTGTAACAATATACTAACAGTATACACATTAAATGATGAACCTGATAGCGTGCGCTAACTGTATACTCATTGAATAATGAATCTGACTATATACAATTACCTAAAAGTATACTAATCTACAGTCCTAACCTGGAGGAATAGTACCAGTGACAAACTCAGTAATATGAAGCAGCAGCTGAGTACGACCTTCATTTCTCTGCTACTTTTTATTAGTGTTTTTTAACAGCTTAAAAATAAAGCTCAGTGTATACTATGAAAGAAGAGAAAAACAGTCAGTGATTCTGTCCTTTGAAATAAAACAAAAGTAGAATGAAGTGTCGTATTAGTTGAAAACGCAGTATGGTAATAGAGGATACATGTGAACATGCACATCCGTAATGAGGTGAGGGAATGAGAAATTAATTACGCCAGCTGATGGCTGACTCCAGTCACTATGAATTAGAAAGAAATATCAAATACCCATGGACCAGAATCTGATTTAGCCCCTTTTTTCCTGATGGCCATTTATTAAGAAGGGCGATGGTTCTAGTTTAATTAACCGAGATGAGTGTAGCAGATGGGCCAGAATGTCTTGCAGCAATAAGAACTCAGAAATGGCACCAGATGTTGGGAGCTGTCCCTGGTGGTGTGTGACTGCAGCCAGATGTTCCAGCCCCACCTGGCTGGTTCCTAAGCACTGCAGGCTAAGCAACTGTGAGGCAACTTATATAATGCTCACATAACACTAAAAGCACTGTAATTGAACTGCTGCTTTAAACTTCTGAAAGTTGTGACTCTTGAGAGGTGAAATCTTTTAAGGACAAATAAAAACGAAGATTAAATATTTTAAGAATTAGAGTTTTTGGTGATTGCTGTCACATTGATAATTGACCATATATTCAGTGCTAGGGCTCAAATCAGGGTTGGCCGCATGCAAGACAAGTGCCTTAAAGCCCCCTCACCCACCCCCCTCTGGCCTAAAAAGGAAATATTCTTAACCATATAGTGTGTGCAGATACAGATTGTTTTTTTTTTTTTCTTTTTGGTCGCATCCGTCAATGCTCAGGGGCTTCTCCTGGCCCTTAGCTCAGGAATTACTCCTGGCGGTGCTGGGGACCATAAGGGACGCCGGTGTTCAAACCTGGGTTGGCCACGTTCAAGATAAACACCCTCCCCGCTATGCTATCCATCCGTTCCCCAGGTGCAGATTCTTGCATGAGAATATGATGGGTACACGCGAATGGATTATTGCTTGATGAATGAATCTCATGCCCTCAAATACCACCAGGTTAAGAAGTGACAAGAAGCTGTTCCACTGCCCTGCATTAAATATGCAAGTGTTGGTTTTCGCTTTTGAAGTTCCATTGTGTTAACCTCCTCCTATAGCTGTTAAAGCTAATTTTTTAATGAAAATAAATTTCAAGTTTTCCCTTCTTAAGAAACAATTTTTTTTTTTTTTTTTTGCTATTTTTGGGTCACACCAGGCAATGCTCAGGTTTCTCCTGGCTCTGCACTCAGGAATTACTCCTGGCGGTGCTCGGGGAACATATGGGATGCTGGGGATCGAACCCGGCTGGCACAGGCCGGCCACTTGCAAGGCAAACACCCTACCCACTGGGCTATCATTCCGGTCCTTAAGAAACAATTTAAATCACCACATTTTCCTCATCCATTTCTTGGGTGTTTCTGTTGATTTTGTGCTATTTGAAAGAATATTGGAAGCACAATGACATTTTGCCCCTGAAATGTATTTCCATAAAATATACTAATTCGGGTCCGGAGAGATAGTCCAGTGAGTAGGGCGTTTGCCTTTGCATGCGGCCGGCCCATGCCGGCCTGGGTTCGATCCCCGCATCCCATATGGTCCCCATGCACCACCAGGAGTAATTCCTGAGTGCAGAGCCAGGAGTAACCCCTGAGCATCGCCGGGTGTGACCCAAAAAGCAAAAAAAAAAAAAAAAAAAAAAAAAATATATATATATATATATATATATATATATATACTACTTCACATGAATTGCATTGTCCTTTATCATCACAATGTAATTATTCTGTCTTGGAAATTTGACATGAAAACAATATTCGTGGGCTGGGGGGGGGTATAAATAAAATGAAATAAAAATTGGTCATGAAGCTGGAGAGATAATCTATTGGGCTGGAGCATGTGTCTGCATGCAGGAGCCCCAGGTTCCATCCCTGGCTCAGGCCCCTCAAGCACTGCACTGGGGGACTGCCTGAGGACTGCTGCTGTGGCCAGAGCCGAAACAGAATCTGTTCTGGGAGGACCATTCGGTTTCCCTGGAATTCAGTCACATCATTCCAGAAGAGCAGTTTATGTCAGACCATCAACCATCCAGGGCCCACAGGGCAGAACCCTGGGTGTAGAAAAGCCTGTCTCCTGTCTGCCACCTGCTGACAGTCGGGCACTGCAGGCATACCTGCAACACCTTGAGGGGCACCTGGGAGATGCCGGATCAAACCAAGGTCAGCCACATGCAAGGCAAACACTCTCCCCACTGTACTATGTCTCCAACCCCACGGAGCTGTTTTCTCTTAAGATGTGCTAAAGCAACTTCCTGCAGTTGGGACCAGTTGTTCTGCAATTCTAACAGTTTACTGTTTCCTTGTGCTTAATTCCTAGGAGGATCAGCTGATTTATTTGGAGGATTTGCTGACTTCAGTTCGGCTGCTGCATTAGGCAATCTCCCTTCCCAAGGTATTATGTGATTTGATTGGCCAGAATTTAGAGGTGGTAAAAAAGGACAATCTAAATAAAAAACTCCCCTCTCCTTCAAATCAGCTTCTTTCTGGCATTTTTCTTTTTTATTTATAATGCCTAATTAATAAATCATTTATTCCTTGTTATTTTATTGAGCCACTGTCCAGTATGTGCTAAATTAAATGCTTTGACTGCAAACCAATTAGCTTCACCTCGAACAAAATTGCCCTTATTGGTGACTATTGGGTATTGTGTGGCAGGAGTGGTTTTCTGGTTTTCTGGTGTTAGGCCCACACACCCAGCAGTGCCCAGGGCCTAGGCCCAGCTGTTCAGGGGACCCTGTGTTGTTGAGTCAGACCCAGAGCACATGTTCCCCACCCCTAACTACTTACTGTTCAACTGAGGGTTGTTTTGTTTTTTTTTTTTTTTGCTTTTTTGGGTCACACCTGGTGATGCTCAGGGGTTACTCCCTGGCTCTGCACTCAAGAATTACTCCTCGCGGTGCTCGGGGGACCATATGGGATGCCGAGGATCGAACTCAGGCCGGCATGAGCCAGCCGCATGCAAGGCAAACACCCTACCCACTGGACTATCACTGGACTATCGCTCCGGCCCCTCTTCTTTGTTTTTTGGGGACACACCCAGTAGTGCTCAGGGCTATTACTGGCTCTGCACTAAGAAATTACTCCTGGTGGTGCTCAGGGACCATATGGGATGCCGGGATCGAACCCGGTCTGCCATGTGCAAGCGGATGCCCTCCCTGCTGTGCTATTGCTCCAGCCCCTTAACTGGTGTTGAGGTGTTTGTTTTTTGGAGGGGCAGGCAGAGGAGGGAATATGAGTAAGTGTAAGTCTCACTTAGCGGCAGTCATAGTATTAGTTAAGAGTAAATTTCTGTAATCCATAGTCTGGAGGGAAGGAAAAGAGAAAGAGAGAGAAAGGGAAAGAAATAAAGAACCTGCCATGGAGGCAGGTTGGGGGAAGGGGGGGGAACTGGGGACGTTGGTGGTGGGAGATGGGCACTGGTGGAGGGATGGGTTCTGGAACACTGTATGACCAAAACCCAAATATGAACTTTTTAATTGTATATCTTTATAATTGTATATCTCATGGTGGTATAATAAAATACTTTTAAAAAAAAGAAAGAAAAAAAATAAATTAGATGATTTTCATGAATGAAATTCAGGAACGTTTGGATTGAGGATTCTCCCTAAAGTCCATTTCTTTGCTGTCTGGACATCTTTATAGCACTATGTGATAAACAACAGCTGCATTCTGACACATACTTAAAATCACAATAGTTGAACTTCAGGCAAAACTTCCTCATTACAATATTAGATTAGAAACTTTAAAATGCCCCAGAATTATTCCAATGTTCATTTTACATTATGCAATGACTGAATTAGATTGCATGCCTAGAACTGTCAAAAGTATGTTGATTCTGCCTCAAAAAAATAAGCCAATATCCAAGCAGAATATGTACAGGTGTAAGCAGCGGTGATGGGGTTTTATTAATTTTTTTTTTATTATTTTATCTTTTACCCAGCATGTTGTGTGGAATGTGTTTAACTTTAGGGAATCCCCTGTGCTTCCAGCTTTCAGGGTGGAAATAATGATCCTTACAACGTACTTTCCAAACATAAAGGAGTGGCTGTAGAGAAACGTGGAGTAAGGAGCTAAATTTATTTCCAAGTCTTTTTCCCAGACTGTCTTGTCAGTGTGAAGATTGATGGGTAATGTTTGTGTTTGTAATGTAGCTACAGGAACCAGGGAGATAGTGCAAAGGGCTAGAGCACAGGTTGTCAAGGGAGGCCCTGGTCTGGTCCTGTCCCACACCACGGCCTGACGAGCACTGCCTGAGGGGCACCAGTTTCCCTGGCACTGCTTGGAGACCCAAAATTTAAATATAGCTGTAGAAAACAAACAATGTGAAACAAGAAAGATAGAATTTAATAGAGTTAGTCTATTCATTTCTTTTCTAATTGTCACTGTTAAATTTGCATTACTTGGGTGAGTATGTTTATTTAGTAATGTTTGGTTTAGGCTTATACGGATTTAGGATGTGAAACTTTAATGTGCTATATAAGGTTATTTTTTAAGAGCCTCTGGCTTACCAAAAACCTTAAGTATTTCCCAGAAACCAGAATTGTAGATAATTAACTGCTTTGTTTTGGAAGTACAGTCAGTCCTCAACAGGCAAATACCTCACTTTAGTCAGATCCAAGTATGTGCATGTGCGAGTGCAGCCTGGCCTCTCCCTGGTTCCAGTTAGGCTAAGGTAGTTAGTTAAGCCTCAGGAAAGCATTTGTTCTTTTTAAAGTGAGGCATAAAGAGTGTCTGGTAATTGGTACACTGTCAGAGAGCTCCTATGGGGACAATATCCGTGCTTAGACACAGCCGTCCGTTGACCAGCTCACTGTCCCTTCTAGAACATGCTCTTAGACACGGCCGTCCGTTGACCAGCTCACTATTCCTTCTAGAACATGCTCTTAGACACGGCCATCCGTTGACCAGCTCACTGTCTCTTCTAGAACATGCTCTTAGACACGGCCATCCGTTGACCAGCTCACTGTCCCTTCTAGAACATGCTCTTAGACACGGCCGTCCGTTGACCAGCTCACTGTCCCTTCTAGAACATGCTCTTAGACACGACCGGTCCGTTGACCAGCTCACTATTCCTTCTAGAACATGCTCTTAGACACGACCGTCCGTTGACCAGCTCACTGTCCCTTCTAGAACATGCTCTTAGACACGGCCGTCCGTTGACCAGCTCACTGTCCCTTCTAGAACATGCTCTTAGACACGACCGTCCGTTGACCAGCTCACTGTCCCTTCTAGAACATGCTCTTAGACACGACCATCCGTTGACCAGCTCACTATTCCTTCTAGAACATGCTCTTAGACACGGCCGTCCGTTGACCAGCTCACTGTCCCTTCTAGAACATGCTCTTAGACACGACCGTCCGTTGACCAGCTCACTATTCCTTCTAGAACATGCTCTTAGACACGGCCGTCCGTTGACCAGCTCACTATTCCTTCTAGAACATGCTCTTAGACACGACCGTCCGTTGACCAGCTACTATTCCTTCTAGAACATGCTCTTAGACAGACCGTCCGTGACCAGCTCACTATTCCTTAGAACATGCTCTTAGACACGGCCCGTGACCAGCTCACTATTCCTTCTAGAACATGCTCTTAGACACGGCCGTCGTGACCAGCTCACTATTCCTTCTAGAACATACTCTTAGACACGGCCGTCCGTTGACCAGCTCACTGTCCCTTCTAGAACATGCTCTTAGACACGACCGTCCATTGACCAGCTCACTATTCCTTCTAGAACATGCTCTTAGACACGGCCGTCCGTTGACCAGCTCACTATTCCTTCTAGAACATGCTCTTAGACA
Organism: Cryptotis parvus; assembly: GCA_021461705.1. NCBI lineage: Eukaryota > Metazoa > Chordata > Mammalia > Eulipotyphla > Soricidae > Cryptotis > Cryptotis parvus. Next base: position 43,435 of record JAJIBD010009348.1, on the reverse strand, counting down.
TGACCGTCCGTTGACCAGCTCACTATTCCTTCTAGAACAGCTCTAGACACGGCCGTCCGTGACCAGCTCACTGTCCCTTCTAGAACATGCTCTTAGACACGCCATGTTAACCAGCTCACTGTCCCTTCTAGAACGTGGACTGCATTGAATTTTAAACTTCTTCTGATTATACTTTTATTTCTTTTAGCATACTTTTAAAGTAGTGATAGTTTGAGTGTTTGGCACAAGCTTTCCTCTTAAGATAACCTCCACTTTTGCTTAACTGGATAGAATAGTCCTGTGTAAAGAAGGTGAGACACACACAGCCCTGTGTGAAGAAGGCGAGACACACTCTGAGTTGACACAGTCCCATATTATCAGTGGAAGCAAGACAAAAGCATGAGGAAGTGCATTGAATGCCCTGTTCCTGACATTATTGGTTTTTCCCTGCATGCTCTTCTATCTCGTGTTTCCATAAATTACATACTATACATTTGGAGCTTCCTTACGTGAAATGGTATGCACTGTGGTTTGGTTTCCCCTTTCAGCCTTGGTAAATAATGGATGGGATGAGTTCAGTTTTCTGGCTTTACTTTTACTTGCATGAGGAGTCTGGACCTCCCAGGAAAACATTAGTAGTACTGCTTCTTCCTTAATTGAGGAGTCTCTGGCTAGTTCAGTGGGGTTCAGGCTATCCTAGGCAGTACCTCAGGGCTACTCCTGGCTTTCTGCTCAGAATCACTCCGGGCGGTGCCTGGGGGACAGTACACCGCACAGGGGTCAGACTGGAGGCCGCATGCAGGACCAGTGCCTTATCCCCCTTGCTGTCTCTGCTCCTTCGGGCGGTTCATAAGCCAAAGCGTATCTGCTCTGCAAACTTGAACGAAGGGAACGTGTGGGTTGTTTAGTTTGTACTTTGCTTTTGGGGCCACACCAGGTGGTACCCAGGGGGTTCAGGCTGTGGGTTCTGGGGACTGACCCCAAGTCAGACAAGTGCAAGTGCCCTCCCCACTGTATTGTGTCCAGAGCCAGGGTGAAAGGAAGATTTACTCATGATTTCAGTGTCTTGCTTTAGGCCTGCCAAGAGGTGGATTTTACTTAAAGGTGGGAAGATTATTTTATTTAAAGGTAGTAGGATTATTTTACTTAAAGGTAGGATTATTATTTTTCCCACTTTGCCACCTTGTTAACACTTACGGAATATCCATGAAGAAGCAAAGTATTCCAGATGGAGGTGGCATCTGCAGCCATTTCAGTTCAGAGACTGTTGTTGGTCCTATGGAGTTTGAAGGCTCCTGACCCTTCTCCCTCATGCCTCCTCAGTGCCGGCCACAAGTGGGAACGGAGACTTCGGTGACTGGAGTGCCTTCAACCAAGCGCCCTCAGGCCCCGCTGCTCCCAGTTCCGAGCTTTTTGGGGGCACCTCCCAACCAGCTCTGGGCCCACCAACAGCTGCCTCGAATTCCGCAGACCTTTTTTGACCTGATGGGCTCTTCCCAGGCCACCATGACGTCTTCCCAGAGCATGAATTTCTCCATGATGAGCACCAGCGCAGTTGGGCTGGGCCTGCCCATGTCCAGATCACAGGTCAGTTTCTGCCTCCCTTAGAAACTCTTGATTCTTGGTTCTGGAAGTGTTCTAAGGAAAATAACGTGGCTTGGTGTAGAAGAAGCATGTAGGTGGGTGAAATGTAGAATGCTTTTGCATTTACCGTTTAGGGGAGCCACCCCCGTGTGGCACAGGGATCTCTCCTGGTTGGCACCCAGGACCCTATAGGATGTCAAGGATTGAACTGGGTAGGCTGCAAACAAGGCAAGAGCCCTACCCACTGGACCCCAAACTTACTTTCCTTTTTTTGTTTTTGAGCCATTCCCAGCAGTGTTCAGGGTTGACTCCTTGCAGGGCTCAGGGGACCTTATGGGGAGCAGGGGGTGAGACCCAGGTCAGCCACATGGGAGACAAGTGCCCTGCACTATCTCTCCAGCCCCTACATTGTGTTTGTTTGTTGTTGTTTGGCTACATCAGGTGATGATCATTGGTTAGTTATTCCTGGCTCTATATTCCTGGAGGTGCTCGGGGACCATATGGGATGCCAGAGACCAAATGCAGGTCACTGCTTGCAAGACAAATGCCTTACCTGCTGTACTATTGCTCAAGCCCTATTCAGCACCTGTATTTACCTTAGAGTCAGACCTCTGGTAGAGTCACCTGGGTTTTAGAGGTCAGGGCTGCCTCGTCCAGATAAAAGACTTTAACAGGGAGGAGGCGGCATCTGTGTGACCTATCTGCCTAAGTGGCTGTCGACGGTCCAGCAGAGGACACAGCCAGTCTCTGGCAGGGCAGTGTTCTGTCCCACTCAGAGCCTGCTGACTTATCGTTCACTCATAGAACCTCAAGACACCTGAAATGGGGAGCATTTACCTTGTTTTTACTTTTGAGTCCAATTTTACAGGCTCAGAATTCAAAGACGCACAGGGTGAAAATATATGTGTCTTGAGTCGTCCTAGAAATTTGCTTCTTTTGATTCAAACTAGAGAGGGAGAGGGTATTTGTTTATAATACTAATGACTCCGTGTAGAGTCTCCACTTTTTTTTTTTTTTTTTTGCTTTTTGGGTCACACCGCAATGCTCAGGGTTACTCCTGGTTCTGCACTCAGGAATTACTCCGGCGGTGCTCAGGGGACCATATGGGACGCGGGGATCGAACCCGGGCCGGCACAGGCCGGCCGCGTGCAAGGCAAACACCCTACCCGCTGGCATCACCCGCCCCTCCACTTTCAATTGTTAGGATGGAGGAAAAGAAGGAAGAAGCAGAAGGTGATATCTCTGTAACAAATTAGATGGCTGTTAAGGAATAGGACATAAAAGCCATGTGGATACCATAGTCATGTACCACCTGACCAGCTAGTTTGTGTTCCGAGTTGTTTTCATGTGATCCAGGAATTAATTGCAACTGCCTATTTGTACATTTGTCACACTATCGTGGGTCCTTTGCATTTTAATATTTTTCTCCCCTTTGCATAGTTTTCTTTAGTAACCTCTGCTTTTTTCTCTCTGAACTCATCCGTACATCGTTTACTTGAGGCGTCGTTTACTTGAGGCAGTGGAGGTTCTACACAGTAAATCAGGGCACCTGAAATATGTATGACACACTAGTCTGATAGTTTTCATAACATGAGAAGTCAGATGCTAAATTCCTTCTGCTCCACACTGAACCAGTCCTGTGAACATTTCTTCTAGACTCTTGGTGTCAGGAAGAGAAGTGCTCTTTGTAAATATGGTGTTTTCTCCCTAATGTAAAGCATTAGAGTTCATATTTGTGGAGCTTGGGAGTCCAGAGACTATCGGCTAGCCCTGTCCTGTCCAAGAGGTCATCGTAGACCCTAGTAACTATTAGCATTACTGTGAGTAAACTGCCATCTGATAATCTACTAGAACAGATGTTTACTTTTTAGAGCATTTTTCTATTTTCCAGCCTTTGCAGAATCTTAGCACAGTGCTGCAGAAGCCTAATCCTCTCTCTCTAATCAGAATGCAGATATGGTCCAGAAATCCATCAGCAAAACCTTGCCCTCCACATGGTCTGACCCCAGCGTCAACATCAGCCTAGACAACTTGCTGCCTGGAATGCAGCCTTCCAAGCCCCAGCAGCCGTCACTGAACACCATGATCCAACAGAGTAAGTTGGGTCACAGCCAGACGCTCCATTTCTTTGGGTGCTGATTTTCTCTTGCCCTGATGCCAGGACTCCTCAGGTGGGGAAACCCACAAACAAAACACACACGCTGCGCCAGAGGGGACTTTGCGTTCACACAGATCATGACACTTCACAACTATTTGGCATTCTGCTTTGAGCACGACAACATTCATTGTGATGTGGCTAGTTTGGGGTCTGACAATAAAATTCAGATGTTTGTCTGAGAAAACTTTAAAAGTCTAGGCAAATGCAGCAAGCAAACAAAAATGGAACTCCACTGGGGATGGGATAGTGACCAAAAAGGTGCATTTTCTTTCCACCCCCTCAACCCAGATTTTCAATATTCAAGACCATCGTATATTTTGTTTGCATTTTCATTCAGTATGAAATTCTACTCATTTTTCTTGTGTTAAATATTTTTCTGAAAAGTAATTTAGGGCTCTTTCTAATTTGCCATCTTATGAGTATACCATTGTAGGTAATTTCTTTATTCCCACCTTTTTGCTATTAATAAATAACTTCATGATTTTGTATAAATGTTCATGCTTATAAATGCTCTCCTTAACATAATTTATGTTCTAAATACCGAATAAGTCCAACAATATAAGTGCTTGATTATACAACAGCTCTTGATAATTATTAAGTAAAATTCAACAATAGATTTTTCAGGAATGATTTTAAATTTTCTCATGTTTCCCCTGGGCCTACTCTTCTTATTTCTACATCTTTGGGAACTCAAGGCCATAGACAGCCTGGAAATATTTCTCAAACTGATCAAACTCATGTAATGGCATTTTACTGGGACTCAGACAAGTTGATGGGCAGGAATATTGTCGGGAGCCGCTGGGTTCCCCAACAGTACCAAGACAGAAGTTTCTTCTACCTCCGAGGCCACCGGGAAACAGATGAAAACTCACGAGTCCAGCGCAATTCAAAAGGCTTATAATAGTACAAAAGCTCTACTACCACAATCCAATATAATGGAAGACCTTAGCTCTGGTCAGAACTTAGACCATACACAATAGCCCAAGTCTCCCACCAAAGAGAAAGTCCTACCAAAGAGGGTCCTACCAGAAGGGAGTCTACCAAAGAGAGGATCTCCCCTGAGAGAGAGAGCCCTACCAAAAAAGGGGCAAGTACCTCAAGTCAGTCCCCTTATATACACCAAAGTATTCCTAACTTCAGGGAGGGTCTTGTCAACAAAGAACCCTAAACAGCTTCTAGATAGAAGAGTATAGAAGGGTGGTGCTACACCCTATTACAGATATAAACAAAGGATTACAACAAAGACTAATCCCTTCTTCTGAGATTATCTCTTATGTGAAACACTGGGGGAGAGAGGGGGTGCTAAATTAAGTAATCTTAATTTTATGGGCTTTATGTAATCTAGATGGTACCCACAAGGTCCTTCTTATTTATTATCTGTACAAGGGTAATTCTGAGTATCTTGTTCTCTGTATACTGAAAGGGTCACGCCCGCATGCCAGAGGGGCAAACTAGTATGATCCTTCCTATAATCTTAAAGTTCACTATCACTATCACTATCGTCCCGTTAATCATCTATTTGCTAGAGCGGGCACCAGTAATATCTCCCTATGTCCTGTCTCAAGCTAGTAGAACCCAAAGGCATCTATCTGCTTGCTCCAGATACATAAAGAGCCTCAAACAATTATATTAGGTCAAGGGAATGACCTAATATAAATGTTACTGGTATTTGGCATATCAAATACTACACGAGCAGCTTGCCAGGCTTGCTGTGCGGGTGGCATACTGTTGTAGTCACCTCTAAATAAAGCATTTATTGATGAAATGTGCGGCCGCTAGCGGCCGCGGTGAGCCGGCCTATGATAGTCTGGTCTGCTGGGTGGAGTTGTGACGAGAGGGAAGTCGGGATGTGGAAAATGGCGGGCCCCATGAAGTAGGGGAGGGTGGTCTGGCTTGTTGTGAGGCTCTGCTGGGGTGGTAGGCCAGGGCTAGAACACGCCATGCCTCCAGGGCGCCTCACGAGCAGCTGGGCACAGGGAAAGCAAGTTAAAGTTAGTCTCAACATAGCCAGGGTGGTAGTCTAACTGTCCCACGCTGGGTCCAGTGGGTATAAAAGGAACTGTGCCCAATCTAGAAAACATAGAAGTCTTAGTAGATGTATAATAAGTCAGAAGTTATTCAGAGTCAAGGTGACTTCTGTAATTACCACATCCTCCATCAGAGTGTACATACAAGAGAGATCTCATTAGTATGAACCTTGGTTTAAGAACATGTAAATAGATTAAGCTGTGAGTGGATAAAACAGCAGAGCTCCCAAGCTAGCTAGGCCTGTCATCCAACAGAATATTACAGATTTTTTCTCCTGCCCTTTGAATTTTGAGAATTTTAACAGTGTAAAGTTCTTTCTTTTGTCTGCTTTCTTCTGGTAGATTTGCAACAGCCTATGAATGTGATGACCCAAAGCTTTGGCGCTGTGACCCTCAGCTCTCCGCCATCGAACATGCTTCCCGTCCGGCCTCAGACTAACCCTCTGCTGGGCACCCCCTGCCTCTGAGCATGCCCGGGGTGGTGACGGGCACCGTGGGAATGGCCCCTCTCGGAAACACTCCCGTGATGAGCCAGAGCATGATGGGCATGAACATGAACTTGGGGATGTCGGCTGCGGGCATGGGCCTGCCGAGCGCAGTGGGCATGAGTATGCCCAGCCTTGCCATGACCTCTGGGACGCTGCAGCCCAAGCAGGACGCCTTCGCAAATTTTGCCAACTTCAGTAAATAAGAGGTGGAAAAGGAGCAGTGTGATGAAGGATTTTTAGCTGTGCAGATGGTGATGCTGGGGGTGGGACGTGCTGATCAACTCCCTTTCTTTGATTTACCAGTTAATTCAAATAAACCTGCATAAAGAACCAAAAAGGATGCTTTTTAAAAGTGATCTATGTTATTTCCTGTGCTCAGGCTGTGAGAGTTTCCTGGTGAGACCAGACCAGATGAGGTAGGGTGGCCATTGAAAGTCTTCGTGTCAGCTGCAGAGCCCACTTTAACAGCATGACTTGTGGGGGAGACCGGACAGGGCTGAATAAATGTCTGAATCTCTAATTTTATACTTTTCCTTTTCCTAAAGAACTTGATTTTCTGTCCCGAATCTTCCTTGTCATAATTGGGTCTGTTCCTTTTACTACCACTTGAGTCCATATATGAGCTCATTAAAGTTGGATGACCAGTTTTTTATAAAAATATATATTTTTGTCCAAAAAAAAGGCATACATATGTGATTATGGCTAAATCAAAGGTAACTGGAATGTATATACTTTTGCTAATGTTCCAGCAACACTGCTATTATAATACTATCCAAATTTTTATTGGAACAAACCTTCCTTAAGCAATTGGTGACAGAGCAATGGAGCTTTTCACATATCTTCTGCTGGAATTATCCTCTGCAGAAGTAGGAAAAAATATTTTTTTTCAGGACTGCTGTATGGTTTCCTTTAAATGTAAAAGGAAAAAATTTTCTTAAAACCTCCAGTATTTTTGTTTTTAGCAGTCGCTGTTTACAATTTTGCAGTGAGTAACTCGGCAAGGTTCCTTTCACGTTTATGCCCAGTCACCATTAACGGTCAAGAACAGTCAAAGAGAAAAATATTTATTTTTATGCTTTTGGTGTCTTTTCCAGAAATTGAAATGGTAAAAATCCACTAAACTCTTAAGTTGAATATAAATGCTAGAACTCCACAATGTTGGCTTTTAGATTTTTATACAGTGTTTGGTTTGATTTTGAATGTATATAATATGGCATTAGCAATATGCTTACAATAGAAAGGAGTTAAATATATATTATTAAAGGAGACCTGTAGCAGTCAAAAGATTTTATTGATTTAATGGCAAATAAAGGAAATTAATTAAAAAAATTTTTTTTCCTGCTGTAATTCTGCATTAAGCTCACATGAGAATCATGATTCTAGAGTTTGGAATGCGAAAATAAATTGTTTTGCCCTAAAGTTGGGGATATTTTTAAAATAAATACTATAATATAGATAATCAAATTATTACCTTTCCACTTTGTGTTGAAAATTTTTTATTAAATTGATAAAACTTTGTTTGCATTGAATTCATAATGTTCTGTTATACATAACATTAAAATGTTCATTAAAATCAGTGTTGAACTGCTTTTTCTTTCATTCTGTTAGACATTTGAGACCGTTGGGGAAAAAATAATTATAATTTGGGCAAAAGTAATTTTTATAAATAATTTAAGTTATTTAATGACTTTTCTATTCTTTCTTATTAGGCTTTACTGTTAGAAATTAAAAATGAAGGAGCAAAGATATCCTGACCTGCTCCGTTCCTGCTAATGTTCCATCTACAACATTTCTAATTAGGCAGAAATTCATGTACTTCAGCTCCGTGGTAATGAAAAGTGATTCATTTGCTGAATAAGAGATGAGAGAGTGTAATTAGCTGACTGTGGTTTTTAATCTTTCAACAATTCAATGTGTTTAAATTAGTTTCAAAGAATAGGAGCTTTCAAGTGTTGTTACTTCAGAGCAATCAAGCCCAACCCTGCCGCAACATGGAGAACATCTTCACTGATACTCAAAGCCCATAAACGAACTGGATATGACCTTTTAAATTGAGATTTTATTTTCGCATCACCCTTCCCAACATACGTGATTCTTGGCGGAAGTAAACTGTTTCTGGACTTCTGTGTTTAAATTTTTTTTTAATAAAATGAGGATTAATCTCAGTGATTTTCTGTACTTGCCTTCTTCTGATGGACAAAAAGGGAACCCCAACATGATCACTGTACTTCCAAGTAGTTTATTGTCTTACCAGTATATTTCTATGCCAGAAGTGAAACAGGAATTGTGTAACTGGGGAGCCTCCCAATGAAATCTGCTACAAATGCCATAAAATCATCTGAAGTTGGAAGAAAATATTGGTCCTTTGCCCTTTCCAACAGTTTCTCTGTTGTATCTATTTTCCATTTTGTGTAATATTTTTTGGCAGGAAAAAAGTTACTGTTCTAATACTTTACACGTAAATTATTAGTGGATTATGACTCCAGATTCATTTTTGGTTTCCCCTGTAGATTTTTGTACACAGTACTGTCATGCAGTACTTTTGTTTGCTTAAAGTAAGTTACTATATATAATATGTATATATAACGTATGTATATACTTTATATATGCACATATAAAAGTATGTATATACTCTATATACATATATGTATATATAAAGTATGTATATACTTTATATATATGTATGTATATAAAGTTACCTATGATGTTATGACTTAATTTTCACCAGAAAATTAAGACTTAGGGGTACTTGGAGAGAAGAATGAATACTCTCCAACATCTAAACAAATGGGCTTCCTTCCTTCCAGGTAAGCAGACAGATCTGCCCTTTCAGAACTTTGCATCAGGTCATTATGAGGCTCTTGGCTCAAGCACCCCTAAATCTCAACTGAGAGATCTCAGGGAGAACCAAGAAACAGGCCCCAGTAGGCACAAAACATCCATCATCACTGGTGAGGGAAATTACAGCAAAACAGTGAGAACCCACCTCCCACCAGTCAGAATGACTTCTATCAAAAAAGAACTGAAAACAGCCAAGGAGATAATGGTGGAAAAGGCGCTTGCCTTGCACTCAGTCAACTAGGGTTCAATCCCCAACATCACACGTGGTCCCCTGAGTGTTGCTAGGGGATCCCTGAGCACAGCTGGTAAGTTACAAGCAGATCTGCGTGCCCACACACCCATCCAGAAAACAGCAAACTGGAAATGGCCAGAGAACACAGTTACAGCACTCGCTATGCACTCAGCTGACCTTAGCTGGCGCCTTGGCACTATATGTGCTCCCTGAGCACCACCAGGGAGCCTATAGCACAGAACAGAAATACTACCAGGTGTGGCCCCAAAATAAAAGGCTGAAAGCAACCTGAGTTGGCAAGGTTGTGGTGAGAAAGACCCTGTTCATTGTGAGAATGTCACATGTTCAGGCAGATCAAGAGAACAGACAATATGCGAAAAATACACAGTTCAGAGCTTCCAAAGACCAGCAAGTCTGTTGGGCAAATACCCCTGAAACCAAAACATCCACTTGAAAAGACACCTGTTCATTACGGTATTGAGCACACAGCCAGGCTACACAAACAACCTGTATATCCCAGGACAGACTGAAGAAAGGGTTGGTATAAATACCCAGCATGGGCTGGAGAGAGAATCCTGCCTTGCCTGTGGCCCACCTAGGTTCCATCTCTGGTACCCAACAGGGTTTCCCTGCTCTCCAGGAGTGTTGCTGAGCACAGAGCAACTGGAGTAAAACCTGGGTACTGCCAAGTGCATCCCCAAAGCCAAAAATTAATGCATAGGGAACACTACTTAGCTATTAGGAAAAGTAAAAATCTTGTCAGTTTGCTGTGTCTTCGATAGCACTGGAGGGCATCATGCTAAAATAAGTTGAGGGAGAAGGGATCTCCCTCCTTTGTGGTAGATATCCCAGACGATCTCCCTCCCCAGTGGTACACAGAGGGACAGAAGAGAACAGACAGTAACAGTAACACCTGACTTGGAGTTTGCAAAACTGAGTTTCTGAGCAGTGGGTTGGGGTGGGAAAAGAAGAGAAGTACTCCAAGGGCAGGCCAAGGGACAGGGCCTGGGCATTTCTCTGGTGCTGAAGTGCGGTGAGTTCTGTGCAGCAGAATCATGAACACTAACACTGTCACCACATTATCTAAGTAACAGAGGAAATTTTCAAAAAATGTTTAACTTGTTGAGAGCATTTTAATGTATGTGGATCACATCTTTTCCTATTATTGCCTCCCAAGAAAATACAGTAATTGAGAAATAAGAACTGTTATAATCAACTCCTTACCTCTCAGTTTATAAAAAACTTTTTATCCCTACATGAAAAGGCATGAGCGGTACTGTACGTTAGAAAAAAGGACAACTCTCTTACAGTCAGACCCTCTGCTGCTGCGTGTGGCCTGCGGACTGGAAAAGACTGGTCTGTGTCCATGCCAGACACTGAAGAAGTGCCCAGTGGGTCCTTGCTGCCCTTTTGAGAATCAACAGATAAGGTTGGTATTTCCCAGGAACAATATATCTATGTGCTCAATTCCCGTTGCAAGATTCTCACAGGACATGGAACCTAGACAGATTTACCAGTGACTGTCCTAGGTTAGTTAGGGTAGGGTTAGGGGCATTCAGGCCCTGAGTCCTGAGCAGTAACGGTCCTGGGGCTGGAGCAATAGTACAGCGGGACTGCGATTGTCCGGACATGGCTGCCCCGGTTCTATAGGAACCTGGGCATCATCGGGTGTGACCAAAAAAAAGAAAAAGTTCTACCACAGCTTCTCTTAACCTTAGGAGGATTTCTCCAGATAATACCTATCTTTTCTGGTCTGGGTTGGGATTTGGTGGGTTGTTTTTTGCTGTTGTTTTGGAAAAGCTTAGACTGAGGGACAGGGCGAGGGGTGCTTGGGAACTTAGGAACCTCCTTTTCCACTGAGGGTCGATACCACATAGGTGCACACAAGCAACTCCACATGCAGAGAGAACCCAGATGTGCCCTTGGAGTGGCAAAGGGGAACCCACAGAGACAGGCAACAAATAAGGACACTGGTGAGTGGCGTGAGGGGACCTGGGGCCATGCAACCTCGACTTCCGAAGACATCCACTCACTGTGAACAACTTGTCTGTCCAACTGTACATACCTTTTGAACAGAAAATGCAATGGTGATGAGCAGTGACTGGAACTTATTGTCAGACCTGAAATACACTAACAGCTAATTTGTATGTCGAAAGGATGTTTTGTGCCCAGGTTGAGTCTTTTCAGAGAGTGGAGTCCCAAGTTTCCTCCTTGACTTTGATCTTGTTTCTGGCCACACCCGGTGATGCTTCGGGGTGACCCTCTACTCTGCTCTCAGGAATCAATCCTGCTGATCTTGGAGATCAAACCTGGGCTGATCAAGCCAAGTACCCTGCCCTCTACTCTCTCTCTCGGCCTCTCCCTCTACCCCCCAGTCCTTCTTCCTTCTCAAGCTAGCTCTGTGTCGGAATGGTCAGACAGTTCCTCTCCTGGGTAGGGAACTGGAGGAGCAGGGCTGGAAAGGGAGGTGGGTCTCTGCAGCCTTTGTTCCCGAAACCCAACTGCAACTCAGTGCCTCCTCACTCCTCCAGCGCTATTCAGACCTGCCGTACAGGTGAGCTCGCCCTCACGTTGCCCTGCTCTCTACACAGACACCTTCCCAGATGCATGTGAGAGTGTGTGTCTTAAGTCAGCACAAACACAGTACCTGTGCACATCCTAAGAGCTGCTGGCAGCAACGAGCCACGAAGCAAATAAAAACATCTCTCCAACACTAAAGCTCTTGTTTGTCCTGTAAAAATGGTGATACAATTTAGCAAAAGCATCAGCCAAATATCTGGAGCCAACAAATTTGGAATTGGACAACAAAGGCTCAGAAGGCATCAAAAGGTAAGTTTTAAGAGATGCCCCAAAAAGATGGTTACAGCCTTTTTATTTAAGGACTCCAGTTCAAAACTGACTGATTGCTTCACTGCAGTGTCTGCTAAAGACTGAGGAAATCTTCCGTTTGCCCCTGCAACATTTGCCTCTAAGAAACAGAATCGAGAAGACTGGCCCCCAAATTAGAGCAGAAGTGGAATATCTAGATTTGAAGGTGTTCTGAAGAGAATATCTGCATTGACATCTCTACAATCAGGCTTTAAGTGGACATTTAGAAATTTCTGGCATTCTTTAAACCCCTGGTTTGATTACCAACGATTACCAGTCTTCTGATGAAAAACACCTTCTTTACTGAGCATTTAAACTGAAGCTCAATGGGGCCAGAGCAATAGCACAGCGGGAGGGTCAGCCCAGGCTGGCATCCCATGTGGTCCCCGAGCATGGTCAGAAGTCATTCCTGAGTGCAAAGCCAAGAGGAACCCCTGTGCATTGCCGGGTGAGACCCAAAAAAGGCAATCAATAAATAAATAACCTAAAGTCCAAAGCACAAAATATTCACAGATCTCTTTTTACAGCATTTCACAGGAAATTCAGACTGGATAAAGGAAATGTTACAGGATTTCTTTTCTTTTTGCTTTTTTTGGGTCACACCTGGCAATGCTCAGGGTTCCTCCTGGCTCTGCACTCAGGATTTACTCCTGGCAGTGCTCAGGGGACCATATGGGATGCCGGGAATCGAACCCGGGCGGCCACATGCAAGGCAAATGCCCTACCCGCTGTGCTATCACTCCAAACCCATTGTTTCAGGATTTTTAACGCACATCTTATCCATATTGTTCTTTGGAATTCATTCTTATAATGAGCCAACAATCTTCCAACTGAAAATTTTCCAGTTGCTAATAAGTTTTCACACACTCTTTTTTCTTTTTGTGGCAGACTTGGTGATGCTCATGGGTTTTTCCCCGCTCTGCACTCAGGAATTAGCCTGGCGGTGTTCAGGGGACATTTGGATGCCGAGGGAGCAAACCCGGGTTGGCGCATGGAAGGCAAATGCCCTACCCGCTGGACTAACACTCCGGACCCTCTTTTTCTCCTCTTTTTTCCTCTCCTTTTTTTGGAGGGTCTAATTTTTTTAATTAAACATTTTATTATACCACCGTGGGATATACAATTACAACGTTGTTCATGTTTGGAGGTTTCGGTCACACAGTGTTCCAGCACCCGCCCTCCACCAGTGCCCATTTCCCACCACCAATGTCCCCAATTCCCTCCCCTCCCATAGCCTGCCTAAATGGCAGGTTCTTTTTTTTTTTTTTTTTTTTGCTTTTTGGGTCACACCCGGCAATGCTCAGGGGCTACTCCTGGCTCTGCACTCAGGAATTCCCTCCTGGCGGCGCTCAGGGGGACCATATGGGATGCCGGGATCGAACCCAGGCTGGCAGAGGCCGGCGCGTGCAAGGCAAACGCCCTACCCGCTGGGCTATCGCCCGGCCCTAAATGGCAGGTTCTTTATCTTTTCTCTCTCCCTCTCTCTTTTCCTTCTCTTACACATTGTGGGTTGCACTACATACACTTGGAATACATCATGTGCATTTTTTGCCTGTATTTAATGCTCAGTTCTATGTTGGTATCAGCCCTTTTGACATTTATTCACACATGTTCCCTTCTCTGTCTTACCTAACCTCTGACTCCCTCACGTTTGCGGTAATTTCCACTTTTGGTAAGACCACCTGATATATTTATGTCATGCAAATAAATGCAGTCATTCTATGTCTCTCTCTTCTGACTAATTTCACTCAACATGATCCTTTCTATGTCCATCCATTTATGGCAAAATTCATAACTTCATTTTTCCTAACAGCTGCATAGTATTCCATTGTGTAGATGTACCACAGTTTCTTTATCCAGTCAACAGTTCTCAGGCATATTGGTTGTTTCCAGGTTCTGGCTATTGTGAATAGTGCTGCTATGAAAATAAAAGTGCGGATTGTGTTTCCGCTGTGTGTTTTTGGCTTCCCAGGGTATATTCCCAGGAGTGGTATGGCTGGGTCAAAGGGGAGTTCAATTTCTAGTCTTTGGAGGAATGTCCATATTGTTTTCCAGAAAGGTTGTACAAGTCGACATTCCCACCAACAATGTATGAGAGTCCCCTTTTCCCGCATCCACGCCAGCACTTGTTGCTTTTACCCTTTTGGATATGGGCCAGTCTCTGTGGTGTGAGGTGATATCTCATTGTTGTTTTGATTTGCATCTCTCTGATGGTTAGTGTGATGAACAATTTTTCATATGCCTTTTTGGCCATTCGAATTTCTTCCTTGTCAAAGTTTCTGTTCATCTCTTCTCCTCATTTTTAATGGGGTTGTTTGTTTTCTTCTTGTAAAGTTCTACTAGTGTCTGATATATCCTGGATATTAACCCCTTATCTGATGGGTATTGGGTGAATATTCTTTCCCATTCTGTGGACTGTCTTTCCATCTTGGTCACTGTTTCTTTTGAGGTGCAGAAGCTCTTTAGTTGCATGTAGTTCCATATGTTTATCTTTTCTTCTAGTTGCTTTGTTAATGGTGTTTCACTTTTGAAGATGTCTTTAGCTTCAATGTTGTGGAGGGTTTTTCCTATATTTTCTTCAATGTACTTTATGGATTCAGGTCTGATATTGAGATCTTTAATCCACTTTGATCTGATTTTTGTGCAAGGTGCTAGACACAGGTCAATTCATTTTTTTACATGTAGCTGTCCAGTTTTCCCAGCACCACTTGTTGAAGAGGCTTTCCCTTACTCCAGTTTGGACTCTCTGCACCTTTATCAAAGATTAACTGATTGTGTCTTTGTTTCCTCTCCTTTTTAACCCCTCCCTCATGGAAGTATGTGCCACCAATCTCCACACACATAATTTCTAGCTCTCAGTGTAAATATAAAGGTTAGCTCTTAAATAATGGCTCTTCAGCAAAATTTTGGATGTCCCAAGAGTTATCAGATTTGAATGATACAAAAGGGTCCATCAGGTACTGTTTTAGTAATTGACTGGTTCTTTAATAAAGCTTCAATTACTTTGTTACATGATAAGGAGAAAAAAGATGCTCCAAGACAGACTTCCATTCGGCATCTTAGGCAGCTCCTAACATCTGGCTACCTAATGAATATGCATCTGTTTAAGAGGCTATAGACCATTAATAAACCAGTAGATGTAAAGCAAAAACCATCTTTGTCAGCTTCACACGAGATTGGACGCAATGTCCTGTGAGGCGTCACTGCCACATTGAATTGTGTCTGGGAGGTTAACAATGAACTGTTCACTGGGCAGCCCCCTCTTTGTGGCTCTGAACTCGTGTTAAACTTCCTGGCCCGGGGGACCACAGAACACTTATGTGTGTGGCAGCCCCCTCTTTGTGGCTCTGAACTCGTGTTAAACTTCCTGGCCCGGGGAACCACAGAACACTTATGTGTGTGGTCGCAAGTCCTGCCCTTCCATGGAGTCACCAGCACACAGAGACTTAAGTGAGAACAAAGGAGACGTGTCCAGGTGGGCGAGAACACAAAGACCAGGCTGGCAGAGGTACAAGGTGAACTTGGACTTATTGGAAAACATTCAGGGCACAACCTATGTCTGCAGGGGGACCCCAATGCTAGTCTCACCATGCAGGAGGCATTAAGGCGATAACCATGACCTCCCCAAATCCCTCACGCAGGTGGCACACCCCACCGGAGGGGCCCAAATCCCGTTCCTGGAGCAGGTCTCAGAGGGCAATGTGTCCGAGCGGAGTGTGAGGTTCTCTCTGAGGTGGCGGGCATTAGAGCTAAGGGGACCTGCACCTCCGTGACCAAATATTCCCATCATGTTCTCATACTCAGGCAGCGGGGACCAAGAGCACACAGGAAGGCAGAGAATTCAAATCTCAAACACTAGCAGCTACCAAAGAGCTCCATCAAACACCCGCCTCTCAGTCAGGGTAAAGACAGATTCTCTTTCACACATGGTACGTTCATGGCACACCCGGCATACAATTTCCATGTTAACCTTTTTGGAAAGTACCCAGCCAAGTGGTCCTAGGAAGGCTATTGCAGGACCCTTGCCTGCGTCCAAGCCAAGGACCTTCCGTCTCTGGCGCTCTCAAACACTAACCCCCACCACACCCCAGCTCCAGGGGCGCCATCCACTTTCTTTAGATGTGACGTCTGAGTATGTAAATGCTATGTAGACAGCATTTGTCCTTTTGTGGCTGGCTTTCACTTCCCTCAGCACAACTCAGTCTTCCCCAATCCTCTCAGGCTGAGAGACGTTCCACTCCACACAGAGGCCATGTCTGATCAACCCATTTATCTCTGAACATGCTGGACCTCCTTTCAGCTATCCACTCTAAGGGACGCAGTCAGGAATGTCGGCCACAAACACCTGCTCAAATCTCTGATTTTCGTTCTCTGGGGTTTATCCCGGGACTGGACTTGCTGGCTCATTCTGCCTCACTTCTGACGAAGCGTCCTGTTCTCTCTTTCGCCTTGTTTGGGAGCCACACCCGACGATGCTCAGGGCTTACTCCTGGCTCTGCACTCAGGATCACTCCTGATGGGCTCAGAGGACAGGCCTACGGGACGCCAGAGATCAAATCTGAGTTTGATCTGAGTTTGATGCCGGAGATCAAACCTGAGCTGCATGCAAGGCATGTTTCCCTCCCGCTGTCCTATTGCTCCGGTCAGGGATTTCTGCTCTTTCAAACTCGATTTGCTCCCCTTGGTCTTTTCCAGGAGAATGTCCAGACTAACCTTAGACTCTTGTTCATTTCATTTTGCCTTTTTTTTTTAATTTCAGATCTGAAAAATAAAAATGCACACTGTAGAAACAAGTTGCTATTTGTTTGGTATTTTTATTAAAGAGAATTAAGGCCTACCCACTCCCCACAACAGAAAGTGATTCTATCGCAATGTGTTCTATCGCAAGCTTAGAAACACAGTTCTTTTGAAAGAACTTATTGCATCAAATACATATGTAAAAGCCTGCACTCTCATAGTAGTGTGGCTCCTTTGTTAAATGAAACATTACCTTGAATTCTTACAGGGCGATTATTATTTTCTTTATAAGAATGTAAGATCCATTTCCCCTCAAGATGCATATAAAAATTACCACCTGCCCATCAAATAGGCCCAGGTTCCAGATGAAGTAAAATACCCAAAATACCCATGATGAAAGGGGCCGGAGCGATAGTCCAGCGGGTAGGGCGTTTGCCTTGCATGCGGTCAGCCTGTGCCGGCCCGGGTTCGATCCCTGGCATCCCATACGGTCCCTCAAACACCACCAGGAGTGATTCCTGAGTGAAGAGCCAGGAGAAACCCCCTGAGCATTGCCGGGTGTGACCCAAAAAAAGCAAAAAAAAAAAAAAATACCCATGATGGCTTGGTGACAGAGGGGAGTAGGTTGCAGCAAAGGCCACAGTGATATTGTTCATGGAAACATGACAGTATTGTAAACCATAACACAGTAAGAAATCATAGATTTGGATATATAATCACACTGATCTGAAATTCCAATGCCACACGCATCAGAACTGCTCAGGTATCATTTTAATGCCAGTATGATGAAGGAACACAGCTCTGTTTTAAGACAGGAGAGTGGGGAGACACCCTTGAAGAGTTGCTGATACGTCTTATATGGGCGCCCACGTATCTTAGCAAATAAATAGAAAATTTTAATATTCATTTACCCTGGTAATATATTTGCTAGACGACTTGCTTTTATTATTCGATGATTTTCTTCACCCGCTGCCAACATGACTATATGGGGGCGTTTAGTGGGTTTCATTAGGGAACAAATTGGAGACTCTCAGGGTCAGACATTTTCTTTTCACTGTGATTTGGGAGGCAACCCTGCCCAGTGCTGGGTTTTTGCGTGGTTTTCCCAGAACTGTTACAATCTCAGGATTTGGTCACTGGTACTGGGGTTCACAATAGCTTCAGTAACCTGAAGCGATTACTTTGATTTTCGACTGACTGAGGTGAGTGTCAGCAGGTGTTAACGGGAACTCGATGAACTGCTCCTTCCACAGGCTCAGCAGCGCTGCCCTTGCTGGTGAGTGAGGCCAAGCTCAGGGACTAAGGTGGGGCGTCCCCAGGGGGCTCTCTGGCAGTCCACCCTGCAGCTATAACCCCTGCCTGGGGATGCAAATACTAACATGCAGAGTGTACACCACAGAATCTACAGGTGGGGGCTATCGCTGAGTCACACTGAGTCTTTGGACACTAGCCTGCTCCCACTAGAGAAACAAACTAAAGGTGACTTCCCAGGAGAGCCTGCCTACAGGGAGACGCCGCTGCCCTCCATGGTGGAAGAATCAGCCTGAGGTCCCAAGCACCAAAGCTGCAATAGTCCACGAGCCTCCCAAGCCCACGGGGCTTCCCAGCAGCTGCAGCACAGACAGACCCTCCTGGTCACGTCGCACAGAGTCTCCAACGCACTGGCCTCAGCCGCTCAGGCCGCCTGGAAACAGATCATGCAGCCCAACACAGGACATACCACTATGCACATTGTGAGCCGGCACTGACCACTTTGGAGAGGGAAAGAGGGAGGGAGGGAGGGGAGGGAGGAGGGAGGAGGGGGGGGGGAGGGAGGGAGGGAGGAGGAAGGGAGGGGGGGAGGGAGGAGGAGGGAGGGAGGGAGGAGGGAGGAAGAAAGGAGGAAGGAAGGAAGGAAGGAAGGAAGGAAGGAAGGAAGGAAGGAAGGAAGGAAGGAAGAGGAAGGAAGGAAGGAAGGAAGGAAGGAAGGAAGGAAGGAAAGGAAGGAAGGAAGGAAGGAAGGAAGGAAGGAAGGAAGGAAGGAGGAAGGAAGGAAGGAAGGAAGGAAGGAAGGAAGGAAGAAGGAAGGAAGGAAGGAAGGAAGGAAGGAAGGAAGGAAGGAAGGAAGGAAGGAGCTCTCTCTCTATCCAGCATGTTTTTGGGGATTTTTTTTTTGCTTTTTTTTGGGGTCACACCCGGCGATGCTCAGGGGTTACTCCTGGCTCTGCACTCTGGAATTACTCCTGGCGGTGCTCAGGGGACCATATGGGATGCTGGGGATCGAACCCGGTTCGGCTGCATGCAAGGCAAATGCTTTTCCCGCTGTGCTTTCGCTCCAGCCCTCTGTCCAGCATGTTTCAGCGACTCTCTGCTAAGCAGTGTCTCAAAATCATTTTCCAAAAAGGAAAAACGGAAAGCCTATTTACCTTTATTAAGGGAGACTAAAAAAAAAAACTTGGGATCAAGTATTTAAGGAGAATGTAAAAACAAAATCTCCAATACTTAGAACTCTAACTTTGAAATGGGGTCTATTTGTTATTGTTTTTTGTTTGGGGTCACACCCTGTGATGTTCAGGGCTTACTCCTGGCTCTGTGCTCAGGGATGATTCCTGTGGTGCTCAGGTACCACGTGGGCTGCCAGGGATCGAACTAGGGTCGGGCATGCAAGGGGAGTGCCTTACTCTCTGTCCTATCTCTCTGACTCCTGATCCAAAGTTAATTTTCTATCAAAATGGTTGAGTCAGTCCCTTGACCATAACAAGTGAGAATGTGGCAGAAACTGACCTTTGCAATGACACGACGGATTATAAAACCACTGCAGTATTCGTGGTTACGTGCAATGGAACTTGAATAAAGTTTTAAACCATGAAAAATTAAAGAACCGGAAAGTGGCTTTTCTGAAGGAAGACTTGGAAAAGACCATCAAGCCTCCTTTGAGGACAGGAAGGACATTCAGGGCTAACTTGTACTTGTCCTTGTCCAAATTCACAACAAAACTCACTGCTCTTTCCTTCAGTACTGGGGAATGACAAACTCGTGCCTCTCACTCCCATCTGTCACGACATTCCTTTGGGGAAAGAACAATTCATTCCAACCTGACAGAATGGCGCCCACCTTGGGGCTGGAGAGACAGTACAGTGGCTGGGTTCTTGCCTTGTCCGTGGTCAATCGAGTTCAATCCCTGACACTACGTATGGTCCTGTGAGCCTGCCAGGAGCAATTTCCAAGCCAGGAGTAAATTCTGAGCACCACCGTGTGTGACCCCCAAAACAAAACAAACCAAAAAGAGCCACATCCTGCAAAGCAACCATTTATTAACATTGAATCTGCATGTGTTTGAGTTTATCTTGTCTCCTTCCATCGTGATTTTCTCCACTTGTGCCTCAGAAACAGTTCAGCTTGGGCTGAAAATTCTATGCATATCACTCCCCACTGCTGTTAAAAAAAAAAAGACCAGTGCTCGTTAGATAAGGGGTGAGGGAAGACACAGATTCTTACTTCACGGCTTCTGTGACATCTTCCCTTAGGGACCTAGAAGCTCTTGCTCCTGTGAGCAACACTCACCCCAGAATGACCATTGCGGGGCTGGTCAGTCTGAACATTGCCTCCCCGAACTGGGTGTCCACAAGACAGCGTGAATGTTTCTGTCAACACACCAGCGGGGAGTAACGCAGATGGGGGCTATATAAAACACAGGCTGAACCCTAACAGAGCACACGGCCGGAAACTGAGGGGGTGAGAACTAACCCCCAAACACTGAAGTTGATAGGACACAGGCAGAAACCCCAGAGAGCCCAGCCCTGGCGCATTTGCAGATGCTGGCTTCCTCAGAGTCCGCCCTGGGCTCTCGCTGTCAGAGCTCCCCTCAGCAGGGCGCTGAGCATCTGGAAAGCTGTTGGCTGGCTGTTTCTTGCACTGCATGAGACTTCGGTTTCTTCCCAGGACTGACCCAGAAGATGCTCGGGAAACCAGTGCTGATGAGCCAACTGCCCACTGTGCTCCCAAGGCTGCAGCATACCAACCCAGCTTCATTCCGGCCTGATCACCGCGGCAGTGCTGACCGCCATGACTTCACCTGGCCCTGAGCATCAGGGCATGTTCCTTCCCGCCTGGCAGAATGGCCTAACTCATTGGCTTCGGCCTGACTTTTTTTTCCTTTTAATTTCAATCTAATTTTGTACTGTCCGGGATGGAACTCTGGTCTCCACATGTGAAGCCTGTGCGCTGCCACTGAGTCGCAGCCCCTGGCACCAATCTTCATTTCTGACCCTCTATAACACAACTACGCTGAGAACTCACTCCCTCGTCTACACCCCCAGAGGGCAAAATGCCTAAATAATTCAGATGTTACTTCTGACTCATCCAATAATACCTCATTGTTCCCCAATACAGCTACTTCCCAGAGAGATGCCAACTACACATCCTGTTGGCCTGATTCTGCTAGCAGAATTTCTCTCTGGGTTCGGGAGTCGCTCCTGACCTCCCTCATCCCTCGTCCAGGATTTTTAGGGCTGTGCGTTAGTTCAGGCTAAGCGCAGGACCCCAGAGGGGTGAAGGGAAACCACACAACTGACCTCAGCCTATTTGTCCACGCTGTTTTGAAGACAGAATCGGGTGGAAGCAGAGGTGCCGTCGCCCCACAGGCATTCCCTGCCCGGTGGAGGCCCCGGGAAGGCCCCCGCACCCTCCTAGACACGTCAGTCAGTGCCCAGCTTAGCCTGGAGAGGAAGACCCTTGCGTTAATCAAGGAACACCAAGTTGAGCTTGCCATGGGTTTTCCATCCCGAGTGTCATTAGACAAAGCGAAAAGTACACACTGCAGGTTTGTGTAATGAACAAGCCTCAAGTTAGGTTTGCCATGATAAGGTGATCTGTCATTCACAGATTAATTATTTAGAAAGCACTTTCATGGTGGGTTTTCATTTAAGTTTTGCCCCTTGATGCATGTATGTAAGAATGACTAATCCATGGAACACGGGTATTGTACTTGTCTATCTATCACTATTGGACCCTTGTTTTTCATAATTGGTTTATTAATTATAGCATCTTAATGATCTGTTTAAAATAAATAAACCATTTGCACCATTTCAAAGGTATTTTGTGAGGCTCAGCTGATATTAAAATAGCACCAGCCTTATGTGCTTTTTCAGCAAGTGACCTAATTAGTTAATAAAGTAATTGAATATTAAAAAGGATGTTGCAAGTGATTAAAATTTAAGAGCTTTCAGAACGTTATTAAAGCTATAAATCATACATCACTGTTTTAATTTGCATAGCTACAGAATTACTAATGGTCCCACATGTGCACAGGGGCTTGGCAATTAGTTCTTTTGCAAAATGTTGGTGATGGTGTGCGGTCACCAAATCCTTCCAGCAGAGAAAACATGCATTTCTCAGACCAAAGCTCTGATGGTTGAAATTGCCATCTGCATCCACTGACAGGTAGAGTCACTCAGCCACTCAGTAACTAGCTATGAAAACCTCCTCTCTCCCAGCGAGGGGCTGAGTTTAACAGGGAGCTCTGGGTCAGGTCCTTACAGAGTTTCTATTCTGGGACTCACTGGACAGAGCCAGGAATTTCCCTAATTTTTTTCTCTTTGCTTTTTTTTTTTTTTGGAGGGGTCACACCTAGCAATGCTCAGGGGTTACTCCTGGCTCTGCACTCAGATTACTCCTTGCGGTGCCCGGGGAACCATATGGGATGCTGGGGATCGAACCCAGGTCAGCTGCGTGCAAGGCAGCTGTGCTATCGCTCTGGCCCACCTAAATCTTTGTATGATTAGAAACAGGATGAGGAGCTATTGTGGGAATCTGTAGGCTGCCCCAAGACAGTTTGGGGGGGGAAGATCTGGCCTCTCTCTACTGGACTCAGGGGGAGGGACTGGGGTTTTATCCCTCAGACCCTGAACTCTTGTTAAGGATGTTTAAACAAGAAATATCAGGTCAACCTGCCAGTGGCGGGGAGGAAGGACTGGCTGAAACTGCTGCTTCCTGAGCCTGACCTTACCAGGCGACTGAATCCTACGCTGACTGTCTAAGGTGCAGGCCCAAGGATAAAGGATGAAAAGCTCTAAGCCAAGGATTAAAATGGCGGGGAGGGAAAGTCAGGGCAAGATGAAAGCTCAGGCTCTGGAGACCAACTCAACAGCCCTCCCAGAAGTCAGAGAATGCAGATAGCCAGGCACTGAGGGACAGGTGGGAGGCAGGGAACTTACCTGGCACAACCTAGGTTCGATGTTTGGCATCCCTGTTTTGACTCTGATAGTCTCCAGAGCACCACCAGGAGTAAACCCTGAGCAGCACTGGGAACAAATAGGACCCAAAAAAAAAAAAAAATGCGGGGCCGGAGAGATAGCCCAGCGGGTAGGGCGTTTGCCTTGCACGCAGCCAGTCCATGCCGGCCCATGCCGGCCAGGTTCGATCCCGGCATCCCATATGGTCCCCGAGCACCGCCAGGAGTTATTCCTGAGTGCAGAGCCAGGAGAAACCCTGAGCATTGCCGGTGTGACCCAAAAAAGCAAAAAAAAAAAAAAAATGCTGAAATGAATGAAATGTATGAATGAAACCAATCATGAAGAACTTTGTAACTGTATCTCACAGTGATTCAATTTTTTTAAAAGTATTTTAAAACCAACTAACATGGGGGCGGAGCGATAGCCCAGCAGGTAGGGCGTTTGCCTTGCACGCGGCCGGCCTGTGCCGGCCCGGGTTGATCCCGGCATCCCATATGGTCCCGGAGCACCACCAGGGAGTAATTTCTGAGTGCAAAGCCAGGAGTAACCCCTGAGCATCTCCGGGTGTGACCCAAAAAGCAAAAACAAAAACAAAAAACAAACCAACTAACAGACCCTCCTTGATATCTGGATGCCACCCCACACAGTACACCACTGTTGAAATCATCATTCCACCTACCCTATAAAGGACTGGCCCCACTGAGTCTGTTCAGTCTAGCCTTATGCATGTCAACTCTCTAGAGCCACTACCAGCCCCCACAGAGGAATCAGGAAGCTCCACAACTCCTGAGGCCTTGAGGAGTTGAGCTCCCAACTTTTTCTTTTCACCATGAACAGATGTGTGGTCGATAATGGAGTACTACCAGCGATGCACAGAGATGTGGTCCATACACATGATAGAGTAATACTAAGCCATGAACAGAGATGTGATCCATACATGTAATGGAGTACTACTCAGTCATGAACAGAGATATGGTCCATACACATGATGGAGTACTCTCAGTAATGCATGGAGATAAAATCTTGCCATTTATCACCATACCAATGGAACATGCTCAGTGCAATAAGCCAGAAAGACAGACCCCAGCTGATCTCACTCAGAAGAAGGTAAAGAAAGCAAGCCAGGCAACAGGCAAAACTGGCCTAAAAACAAGCTCTGAATTCTGACTGCAGCACTGAGTTTACCAAAGCATATGGAGAGGGACTGGGGCTCTTGTACTTCGGAGGGGAAGGCTGGGGGGGCAGACATACCTCTGAAGGACCATCAACCTGTATTCAAGGACACAGACAGTCTTATGAATGCATGTGACCTTAGATTTAAAGCAGTGATAGTACCAAGATGACTTCCTTTGTCTTTCTTTGAGGCCCCTCAGACACATTTATGGACAGGTTTTCACTCCGATGCCAGCACTACCCAGAGTGGAGTACCCTCAAGGAAGGGCCCAACTCAGCTACACACATTCACTAAGAAAACTGTGAGCTTTTAAAGTATTAAGATTAATACCATATCTCAGCACATTTGAAAGACACATGGTATCGTGGATATATCATGTTAACCAAAGCATAACATTAAAAAATCTTTTTTTTTTTTTTTTTTTTTTTTTTTTTGGGTTACACCCGGCTATGCTCAGGGGTTTCTCCTGGCTCTATACTCAGGAATTACTCCTGGCAGTGCTCGGGGACCATATGGGATGCTGGGGATCGAACCCAAGCCGGCACAGTCCAGCTGCGTGCAAGGCAAGCGCCCTACCCGCTGGGCTATCGCTCCGGCCCCAACATTAAAAAATCTTTAAATTAAAAAAAAAGACATGGGGCGGGCGATAGCCCAGCGGGTAGGGCGTTGCGCTTGCCCTCTGCCGCCTGGGTTCATCCCGGCTCCCTTGTCCCTGGTGCCGCCGGGTCCTGAGTGTAGGGCCAGGGTGGCCCTGGCCGCCGGGTGTGACCAAACAAAAAAAAAAAAAAAAAGACTGGCGGGCGATGGCCGAGGCGTTTGCCTTGCGTGGCCGGCCTGTGCCGGCCCGGGTTCGATCCCGGCATCCCATATGGTCCCCTGAGCACCGCCAGGAGTAATTCCCTGAGTGCAGAGCCAGGAGTAACCCCTGGGCATTGCCAGGTGTGACCAAAAAAGCAAAAAAAAAAAAAAAAAAAAAAAAGACATGCAACACCTTGTTGGCAGAAAGCAGATCAAAGGATGTGCTGAGGTCTGATGGATACTGCCTATTGACGGGTTTCCGGGCGGCTGTCTCCCAACAGAGATAGGGTGCGGGTTTCCCTGGAGACTGTCTCCATGACCAGAAACACGGACCCTGCTATTGTGGGTCATTTCCTGCGTCACCTCTCCTTGTTGGCTGTAGCAAGTAGAAGAGGGAGTCTAATGGATGCTGCTAGGGATGCAGACAGAAAACAGGTTTTTCCTGTTCTGTCTCTCTAAAAGCAGACCCAAATAAGATTTTGCCATCAGGGCTGGTCAGGAAGGCTGAATCTGCAAACTGTCACACCTTCTCTAGCTTGTGTCTCACCGCACCTAGATAGAACCCCCTGCCAGCTTGGCTCCTGTTTGTCTCCATCCAATCGGCTGCATCTCATAAGCTAAATATGTGGAATGCCTTTGTAGTATAAAACTATGCATCCTTAATTCTAATTTGTGTTGTTGTTTGATGCTTTTGGATATAAAAGAAGTTGGGGTCATTGTGTAAGCTGTCAGCTGCGAAATGAACGCATTGTGCCTCTGACCGGAGAATATTAAAATTTAAGGGAGCGCGTCCCTGAAGTCTCATCTCTGCCCCTTACTGACAGAGATCTCTAATCAGCATCACAGCAACACCGCCTGGAAAAATGAAGTCATGAAATTTGCTTCAAAATGGGTGGAAAGGGGCTGGAGCGATAGCACAGCAGGGAGGGCATTTGCCTTGCATGCAGCTGACCCAGATTTGATCCCTGGCATCCCAGATGGTCCCTCCGAGCCCCACCAGGAGTAATTCCTGAGCAAAGAGCCAAGAGTAACCCCTGAGCATCGCCCAGTGTGATGCAAAGAAAGAAAGAAGGGTGAACATGGGGAGTATCACGCTGAGTGAAATGAGTCAGAGGGGAGAGGGACAGACACAGAATGACTGAACTCATTTGTGAAAAGTGAAAACACATCGTCTGACACTAAAACCCAAGGACAGTAGAAACAAGAGCCACAAAGATTAGTCCACAGTTGGAAGCTGCCTCCAGTGCTGGGGAAGAAGGCAGTAGGGACAGAGAAGGAGGCCTCATCAGAGGGTGAGTGGACCCAGCCCGGGCTGGGAGAAGCTGAGCCCGAAACTGAGTCATCATGCAGAAACCCCCAGTGAATTCAGAGCTTTCTACCTTCTGTATTGGATAACCTGGATACAGGTCAAGGCCACACCAACAGAATCCTAATATTCTGAAGAACGCACTGACTGCAAGACTATTCTGCAGGGTATAGGCATGACACTCCCAGTCATACGATCTCCTGTGCCAGAAAGTGCCAAGGACTCTGTAGATATCTGAGCCTAAACCTTCCCTGCTCTATACTGCATGCATGCGGCGTATGTGTGCATGTGTGTCTATCTGCTGGGTTCCTGTGTATTTGTCCTCCAGCACACATTCTAATGATGGAACATGTCCAATGAAGAAATTCATTTTATAACCAACTTCCTTCGCTGTATCTTGATTGCCTTATATAAGCAGCCAACTGGGGAGCCAGACTGGCACAGGGCTAGAGGAGACAAAGATGGTTATTTAAAGAGCCCCTCCTAGAGAGAAAGAAGAAAAGTGTCATCACAGGGCAGGCTGGACGGGGAGTGGCAGGAGGGACACTGGGACACTGGTATTGGGAATGTGCCTGGTGAAGGGCGGGTGCTGGAACACTGTATGACGGAGACCCAATCATTAACAACTTTGTAACTGTGCATCGCATGGTGATTCAATAAGAAAAAATATTATTAAAATTTTAAAAATTGGGGCGGGCGATAGTACAGCAGATAGAGCATTTGCCTTGTATGCAGCAAACCCAGGTTCAACCCCCAGCGTCCTCCTAGCACTGCCAGGAGTTATTCCTGAGTACAGAGCCACGAGGAACCCCTGAGCATCACTGAGTGTGATCCCCCCAAAAAAAATAAAGAGCCATTAGAAAAGACCTTCGGAGATGAAATACCTGCAAGAAGAAGTTCATCTTTTCCAGTGCAAAGTCCCCACTCAGGGGTTCCAGTCATCACCATGGAGTGGCTGCTTTGAGGGTGTTTTTTTGATGTGCCCATGTTGTTTCAGAACGATGAATTCCACACCAGTCTGCTCATCTGCTCACAACTATCATGACTACATGGCACGTGGGCGGCTTGCGGTTCAGAGGGGTATGCGGGTTGTGAGTTTCCATTGTGAAGGAAATGTTTGAATGTGTATTTCTGATCTGGGGTACATGCCCGGATGGGCCACTGACGGTGCAGCTTCCTTCAAAGCACAAGCCCCCACCCCCGCCCATCACCACCACACAAAAAAACATGGGTTTATAGGAAAAGTGAAAACAAAACATAAAAACAAAGCGGTTTTCTTGGCACAAGGCAAAGGTCTGGAAGGATCCACTGATGACAATGGTTTGGGAAACTACTGGTGTCCCATCAGGAAGCAGACAGCTGTGTGCCGGATCCCTGCAAAATGACACAGCTACACAGCACCCACCTAGCAATGGGGCAATGCACATGTATGCGGCTGCACCCCCAGAGCACTTTTCCACACGGCTCTAATTGGCCCGCACAGGAGTGAAACCCTGGCCATTCCCTCATTAGCCATATGCTCAGAGCAGCTGAGCTGGCTCATGCACGGTCACTGGGTCCTATGTAGGAAATTCCCATTCCAGTACCCCATGTTCCTCTCATAACCCCAACTAACGAGTGTCCCGTGGAGGCTGTGTCGTTCCTCGGGGAAACACATGGCTCTCCCTGTGCTGGTGAAGTGGGCGATGGTGGGGCCAAGAATGATCTTTTTTAATTAACATTGTATTATACCACCGTGAGATATACAATTACAACGTTGTTCATGTTTGGAGGTTTCGGTCACATAGTGTTCCAGCACCCGCCCTCCACCAGTGCCCATTTCCCACCACCAATGTCCCCAATCCCTCCCCCAATAGCCTGCCTCCATGGCAGGTTCTTTATCTCTTTTCTCTCTCCTGGCTCTGCACTCTCTTTTCTCTCTTTTCCTTCTCTTACACATTGTGGATTGTAATACATATACTTAGAGGCCATCGTGGGCATTTTTTTGCCTGTATTTAATGCTCAGTTCTAGGTTGGTATTGACCCTTTCGACATTTATTCGCACAAGAAGAACATCTTTTCACCCAAGAAGAGCCAAGTGAAGCAGCCTGGGGAGCTCCGGAAGCTTGGGGGTCACAGCCTTTTCTGTTCTGTTTTGGGTCACACCCAGAGATGCTCAGGGGTTCCTCCTGGCTCTGCACTCAGGAATTACTCCTGGCAGTACTCAGGGCATTATGGGATGCTGGGGATGGAACCCAGGTCAGCTGAGTGCAAGGCAAATGCCCTCCTCACTGTGCTCCATCGTAACCTTCGTGCTGGGGGCCCAGGGGACAGCAGCGCTCTGCTGGGTTGGCCTGGTCTTGGGAAGCAGACTGCAAGCCCATGCCGGGAATGCTGTATAAGGGCACTGGCCCTGGGCCAAAGACAGGCTGCCACCAGCCCCCGGTGCAGCAGACCGAGAGAAGGTGGGGTGTGGTCGGGCGAGGGGGTCTTCATTAGAGGTGGGAAACTGAGGCCCACAAATGAACAGGACAGTGGGGTCCCAGGACAGCCATGCTCTAAGAGTGAACAAAATACTGATGTGGAGATTCTACATGATGCTCAGAGCCCGGTCAAAGCTCTCCTCAGGGTCCCTCTGTGGCTCAGCAGAAAGACAGCCGTTAAGAATCCTGTTATCTTGGAGTCAGAGTGAGAGCACAGCAGGAAAGGCGTTTGCCTTGCACACAGCTGACCCGGGTTCCATTCCCAGCATCCCATATGATCTCCCCACACCACCAGGAGTAATTTCTGAGTGCAGAGCCAGGAGGATCCCCGAGCATTGCTGGGTGTGACCCAAAAACCAAAAACAAATGAAAAGGCAGGGAGGGGCTAGAATGAGAGCTTTGCTCTGGAGTGTGGGTCAGGAAATGGCTTAAATGCTAGTGCCACAAAGCTCAGCTCATTGAATCTTGGACACAATGTGACTCAGTCACTGGTTTCTGTATGTCGGAGGTAATCACTCAACCTGTCCCTACGTTTTGAGCTAAGGCCTAAGGACAGTTTTCCTAAACTGTACCAAAACGTTGAGGAGTCGGGAGCTCTAGAAAGAAGCTCAAGGCAGCCGCTACCTTTTCGTAGGGAGAAGCCGCTGCTTCTGTTCCCAGGCAGAGGATCCCTATCAACTCCCATGGGTGTCACCGGCTGCCTTTGAACCAGGCAATGCATGGACTATGCTCAACAATAGGCTGGGACAATCAAGAATTGAGGGTCTCTTTGGCCCTGCAGTGTGACGGCATGACACACAGCCTGCTATGGTCCCAAACAGCAGGAGATGGGGCTGGAGTGACAGTACAGTGGGGAGGCATTTGACTTGCACACAACAGACCCGGGTTTGACCCTCAGCATCCCACAAAGGTCCCCTGAGCACCGCCCAGAGTAACTCCTGAGTACTGCCAGGTGTGGCCCAAAACAAAAAACCCCAGTGTGAGACAAAGTTCTCGTTTTCCCCTAGCACCCTCTGGAAGGTTCATACAGCACCATTCTCTTCACCACAGCTACTGGTTCCTGACGCAAAGAGGGGCTCCAAGGTCTCCGATAGCTCTTTCTGGCTGGCCCCATCCACCCAGCCCTGCTGCTCAGTCTCCAACAAGAGACTCATTTCATTTTTGTTTGTTTGTTTGTTTTTTGGGTCACAGCCGGCAATGCTCAGGGGTTTCTCCGGCTCTGCACTCAGGAATTACTCCTGGCGGTGCTCGGGAGACTATATGGGATGCCGGGGATCGAACCCGGGCTGGCATGGGCCAGCCGTGCAAGGCAAATGCCCTACCCGCTGGGCTATCGCTCCGGCCCCTCATTTCATTCTTCATGATTCAAAAATATGACTGTTTACTCCTGAGCGGAGACTGACCTCTGGTCTTAGACTCCTGAAAAACTCGTCTGTCCCAAGCCAGACTCCAGGGCCTCCACCCACCAGATGGTTGTGCTAAGGGTAGCTGGCTGTGGGAAACCAGGGCATCACACAGCATCCAGGGAGAGCCTAGTCAGCGGCAGGAACAGGAAAGAGGTGAGCTGACCCGGTTAGAAGAAACAAGGACAGAAGTCTCGTCATGTGGGGACAGCAAGGCTCCTCCCAACGCGAGGGTCTTTTCACCCCCTCTTCACAGCCTACGAAGGCAGATTCCTGTTGGCAGGAGATGCCTGTTCCTCAGCGTGCTCCAGGCAGGTGATCCTAGCAGAGGGCAGTGCTCCAGACGGCCTCCGGCTCCGTTCTCGTGGACCCACTGCCACCTAGTGGCCACCGCGAGGCTGACAATGCCGAGGAGAGGCCCGGGTAGGTAGGTGGTTGGAGGCAACTTTTTTCCTTGCCCTCCTGACACCCAGGAACAGTGAGTGGCACATGTCACTCCACTGGCCTCTATGTCCCTGCGGACAGAGAGCAGGTGACTGTGGTTGGATTCGCACCAATGGGGAACATTCTCATCAAATATCTTCTCAGAGAGAGAGAGAGAGAGAGAGCAAAGTGGAGAACAGGACTCTGGGTCTGGACTATGGCCTCGCCAGCCTCCACACTGTGGGGACCGCAGAACGCACAGTCCTGGAACTGGGTGAGGAACTGGATACCCCACGGTGAACCTGAAGTCTAAAAGCCAATACGATTTTCGTCTACCTCCCCAGGCGACTCCGTTTTGGACGCACTTGGAGGGCGGTAAATTAGAGGCAGTGAATCTCGGGGGTGTCGAAACATGCACAGGGCAAATGCTGGGGAAAGCTGGGAGATTCTTAAGCCACATGGAGTCAATTAGTGCAAAGCCCTAGGAAGGGAGCAAGACCCAAGCTGCTGGGCAGAAGGCACCACAGGGCAATCGGCACTGCTGGGCTGACACACCCACAGCTCCTTTCCTGAGCCTGAACTCGGGTAACTTGGAAGA
This sequence comes from Cryptotis parvus, assembly GCA_021461705.1. NCBI lineage: Eukaryota > Metazoa > Chordata > Mammalia > Eulipotyphla > Soricidae > Cryptotis > Cryptotis parvus. The sequence continues at coordinate 12,145 of JAJIBD010009348.1, read as the reverse complement.
ACAAGCTATGCTGGCCGCAGGGAGAGGCTTTGCACCCTGAAGGCTGTAACTATGCAACTTTGGCAGACGTCGGAAGTCGGAGATTTTCAGGTTCCACAATGGGGTGGCTGTGCTGGCTGACACCCCACTCCTGTGCCCTACCCCACAGGGATGCCCCTAGCCCCAAATCAGCAGACACCAGGCAGGTGTGAATACAACTGCATTTATTATAGTTTCCCGATCAAAAGCAGAACATTGCAAGGGGATGGAAGTTACTAGCAGCAGCAACGCTTCCTAAACAGGAAGGGATGAGATGAGCTTAACAGTTAGGAGCCCTTTCAAGACAAGATTACAAATCAGAGTTTTTCTCTTAGCAGCTGATGAGAAAACTGTTTCTCTTTGCAGCAAGCTGTGACACTGGAGATACAAGTCTTGTCTAGAAATCATTCCGAGACCCTGGAAGGCTCATGGCCTGGGACACACACAGCCCCAGTCTCGCTTGCGATCTGTGTGAGAGGGCGTGGGCCAAGCACCACTCAGGATGCAGTGAGAGATGCTCTGGCTACAGAACTCCCTTATTCTCTCTCCACTCTTCCCCCACAGCTCGAAAAACATCACTTCAGACACAACCTCAGACACTGTTTGTTTGTTTGTTTGTTTGTTTGTTTGTTTGTTTGTTTTTAAAGGAGCAAGAGCTCAAAGCAGTGGCACGGGGAACTGCCTTTACGGCTTTCCTGAGGGACAGCCTGTCTTCTCAGAGAGATGATGCTTTTAAAGGCAGCCCTAACTCTGGTTGCTTATCAAATGTCTTTTTGTTCTAAATAAATAAAAGCCTGCCTGGAAAGTCTCCGGCATATTCCTTCGTCTCTCCTAGGTCCAGAACCACCCCCAAACCATTTCTTGGTGAGCTTTCATTTTTATTACAGGAGTGAGGAGAACTTACAGACATGTAAAAAATAGCCCAAACACTGGGAAGTAAAAGGTGGACGGGCCCTTCCTCGGAGCTCAGATAAACTGTGATCAAGCGCCCTCGAGGCTTCTCTGAAATCCACCAACCCCAGAGAGTAATGACAGCCCACCTAGGGAAGACTTTCCTGCTTGACAATCACCAAGAGACACCTTCTGGGCGTTACCATGGTAACAGGGTGGTGACACAAGAGACCCGCAGACAATTACAATGTTATTAATTTTGTGCCAGGATCCTCCACATGCATCCTGCCCTGCCTGTGGCCACAACTTTGTTCCTAAAAATACAGCAAAGGCTGGGAAGCTTTAGGGCAGCACCAGTGATTTGTTTTTGTGGGGGGTGGTCCTTCTTTGTAAAAGTCTTTAGGGAAACCGCCAGAACGACTTACTGAGCCTTATCTGTAACTGTCACCATGCCAGCCACCATTACAACAGCACCAACAGGCACCCTGGAAAGCCAGGCATAAAGTTGGTTGCTTCTCTTCTCAATGGGCAGGATGGCACCCCTGGACTTCTGCAAGGCTGTGGGATGAGGGCAGCTAAGAGCGTGTGGCCAGGGTTCCGGCCTAGTTCACAGTAAGGGTGAGCCAAGGCGTTACCAGCCCCCAGGAAAGAGCCTGTGCGCTCACTGAGACTTCCCTGCTCATGGCTTCAAGCTTTCCTGCTGGGTGCGGAGCATGCCAAGAGCAAGGCACAGGTTGGTTAAAGGTGCCGGCCTGGGACACAGCGAGCTCTGGCTGGCCTCTGGCTATTTGATGAATGACCCGCTGCTCTCTGCAGGGAAGCCGGCCTGGGACGCAGTCAACTCTGGTCCCAAACACGAGGAGGGACCTTCCAGTAAGCTCCACTTAGGGTTCAGTAGCAGACTCGCCGAGAAACCCCGCCTGATGCAACACCCGCCCTCTTGGTCCCATGTCAATATTTTGGGGTGTCACACTCTGCAGTGCTCAGGGGTTGTTCCTGCCTCTGGAACAACCAAACCAAGTGGGACCTTCAGAAACAGAAACTTGGCTTCTGCCAAGTCTACAGGAGGGCGCTAGATGCCAGCCTCAGCATCTCTACTGCTCCGTGTCTCAGAGTGTGGCGGCTCGAAGAACTCTGCCACCCCATCCCTTTGCGGGTCTTTCCTTCACAGAGGAAGGATGGCTTCAAGTGGGGGGGTGGTCCTTCCTTGTAAAAGTCTTTAGGGAAACCACAGCGATTACTGTGGGAACTCCGCTAAATGTCCTACGTGGTATTTTCTGAGCAGTATATAAAGTACTTGGGTAAACTATTTGGACTAGTGTTTTACTTTTCAAAATCTTCTCCAAGAAAAAGCAGTAAAAACAAATCATACCCCTACCACCATTTTTTAAAAATTGACTTCTTTAGGGGGCTGGAAAGCTAGTAAAGAGGGGAGGGGTATTTGTCTTCGTACGCGGCTGACTCGGGTTCAATCCCTGGCATCCCATAGGGTCCCCAAGCACCAGGAGTAATTCCTGAGTACAGAGCCAGGAACAACCCCTGAGCGTTGTCAGGTGTGACACCCCCAAACTATTGATTTCTCTAAAACACAATGAAAACATTTAACGCCAAACACCGTATTTATCAGGCAGTATGTAGTTATTCCAGAATTACTTCCCAAACAAATAAATAGGGAGCATGGGAATACATAACACAGATGCCACAGTTTTGGAATAATTTTCAGAGGCAGGATATAGCCCAGCTGGGCAGAAAAGTAGCAAATCATTCATTATATGGAAATAAGAAAATCATATGCAAACATGAAAATCAACAAGTGTTTCAAAGTAAACCAGGTTACATTTTTAATCAACACCAGAAATGTATGTAAATGTATCCTATTCCTTTGATTCCAAATTTCTGCTGCCTCGGAGAAATCTCGTATCCATTAAAGCTACTAGCTGAGGGGCTGAGGGACCGAGGACAGCGGGACAGCAGGGAGAGGGATGAGGACCCAGAGGCGGGAGGCCAGAGGGCAAGAGACAACTAGAGCTTATCGCCTGGGACACTGGAGCTCAGACACAATATTTAGATGAGAACTTAAAATTCTCTTCTTAGTTATACTCCAGATCCTCTTCTACACCCAGAGATTTCTATATCTAGGTGTGTGACCTGGAGCTTCTTCACAGTTTAGTACATCTGATCTGACTCTAAGAAAACATTTTGAAGAAACAAAATAGAAAAATCACTCCCCTTGGGGAAATGAGTCATTTTATTGGGCATTTTCCCTTTGGCAGCATCATAAACATCCCTTGAAAAACTTAAGATTTTTTTCTTTCCTGATAATGATCAGAAAAGGGGGGACATAGGGGGGAGCAGCAAAAAAAATATTTAAAATAATATGATGCTACTTTCCTCTTGAGAAGAGGCTTCTGAGAATTCCACCATCCCTCAGAGAAGGGATAATAGGAAAAGGAAAATAGTACTGGATGCCACTGCTGCCTGAGGCTCATGAGAGATCATCTCTGCGGCCTCCACAGAGATCTCGATCTCTATTTAGCACCAGCCTTGCTTGTAAGACAGAGTCTTACCGGTCTGAGACAAAAAGCATTATCTGTGGCATGTACACAAACACCCTCTTAAACCTTTTGGTCGCAGAGTCCTGTGAGGTAGGTGTCCGATGGGGAAACTGAGGCACGGCGGGTGGCGGCTGCCCTGCTTCATTACAGGAGAAGCCGGTGGTCATGTGGCAGAGGGCTCAGGTGCCCTACACTAGATCCGCCCCGCTCCCCAGAAGGCTGGTCTAACTCCCCCAGTGACTACGGCAGGGGGAAACTGTTCTCTTCATGCCTTTAGCTTGGACCACAGTGAGCTAAAATAAGATCCAAATAGAAACCGACAAAACTGAGACAGCGCAAATATTCTGAGCAGTCTGTGTCGAGGCTGCGTCGGTGGAGGAAGTGAGCAGTGCAGCTGAGTGCAGGCATGAGAGGGTGCTGGGGAGGCGGTGAGCCCCCGGGGCACCCTGTGTGCCAGTCTGACACAGGGGATCAGTGCCCCAGCAAAATGCTCCCGAGAGATGCGCACAAGGTCAGCCTGCCTGGAATGGGGGCTCCAGCGTGGGGACGGATGTGAAGCATTGAATTCATGCAGGGGTCACTGAAGCCAGACACAAGGGGTCCGTCTCCCACCAGGGCTCACAGGACAGCCACAGTAGTGCACAGGACACAACACGGGGTACATGCTTTAATGCCATGCCACAAAGAGAGGAGAAGTCACAGCACCCTTTTCCCCCAGCAGGCCAACTCAGTTAGCCACTGCAGTCACAGGCATGACCTCTGCTGGGGACAGAGCCCTGAGCCAGACGGAGGGACACATGAGGGCCCGCAGGGGCCCATGCGCTGCTCTGCGAAGACCAGACACCTGTGACGTTCCCCACACGCAGCAGGGACCTCTCTGAGATAGTTCCCATGGACAGAAACAACAAATTCCTGTTTCCTGATGAAGAAAGGAAAGATGTAGAGGGCAAAATTCTGAGGCCAGCGAGGAGACAGGCCCCAGAGCAGAGCATCAGCGCCAGACCCCTGGCGGCTTCATGCGGTATGGGGTGTAGCTGCCCCCTGCCCTCCACACCATGCAAACTCAACTCATACTGTGACCAAAACACAAATGGAAGATGCTCCATTCGGCTCGCTGGAGCCCACAGGCTCCATCAGACAGTTGTGCTTCTGCAGAGCATCTGCCCAGAGATGAGGAGATGAGAACACATGCGACCCACCTCCCCTGCGGGACAATCTCCAGAGGCGCCCCTGAGCCTGGCTCTGTCACTCTGCACATGCAGGGAAGCAGGAAGGAGAAAGACCCCACCTCGGGCTTGTGTGGGGTCACTAGGGGACAGCAGAGCAATGGTGCATGCACTTTTATTTCTAGACACCGCAGCTCTCACTGAGCCTGACTGGTCACTGTGCAAGGACTAAGTCCAGCTGGTCACTGTGCAAGGACTGAGCCCTGGCTGGTCACTGTGCAAGGACTCGAGCCCTGGCTGGTCACTGTGCAAGGTGGACCAGCAAGACATTCTCGCCCCGGATGAAAATCTGATTGATGTGCCGCGTGAACACCTGCTGGTAGTCTACTTTGGCCTTCCGCTTTCTTTTTTGCGGGGCTGGCCCCTGGACAGAGTGGTCGCCCTGGACAAGGTGCCCCCGGCACTGGACCCTTCTGTCCGTGCAGTTCTCCCGACATCTCTGACCTGGACTCCTCCCTTGCAGACGCCTGCAGGGAAGACGGGACGGAACGGGAGCGCCTGCGGAACCCCGGCACTGTCTCCGTGGCCCCATACGGAAGCCACCTTCCACGTGGATGTCTGTGAGTGTCTGGACAGCGTGGAGTCTTCCACAGCAGACTTGGAGTCGGCTTCCTTTTGGAGGAGTCCTGAAGTCTCAGGCGATCAAACAGCTATAAGCAAAGAGCGGCAATGTTAAGTCTTCTCTGTCAGAAAAAAAGCACCAGATTTCTGGGGGCCAGAGCAACAGGAAAGCGGAGAAGGCACTGGCCTTGCATGTGGGAGACCTGGGTTTGATCCCCAACACGCCATAGGGCCCCCTGAGACCATCAGGAGTGATCCCTGAGTGCAGAGCCAGGAGTAAGCCCAAAGCATCCCTGTGTGACCCATAAACCAAAAAAAAAAAAAAACTGCAGGGAGAGAAAGTACAGCAGGTAAGGTGCTTGCCATATATATATATATATATATATATATATATATAAATACTCCCCCAGGCTGAATTCCCGGCATCCCAGGTGGTCCCCTAAGCAACACCAGGAGTAATCCTGAGTGCAGAGTGAGGAGCAACCCCTGAGCATCACCAGATATGGTTCAAAAATGAAAAACAAAAGCTTTAAAAATTATTTTAAAAGACCAGCTTCCTTCATTACCCTCTCTGCCATTTTTCACGTGAAAAGTAATAAATTTTCTTTTATTCTAGTCATTACTTAGATGAACCAATGAGTCATTACTTAGATGAACCAATGGTTCTAGTCGTTACTTAGATGAACCAAAATGTCAGGGCAAGAGAAACCTGCATTTATTTAAATGTTTTGTGTTTTTTTGGGGGTAGGCAGACCAGCACAGCGGCCCTGCAGGCAGGTGAGAGCCACAGCCGACAATACTCAGCTCTTACTTTGGGGTGCTCAGGGGACCCTAATCGACCACACGCAAGCAAGCACTCTCCCGCTGCACCGTTGCTTGGGCCCATGGAACCTGTGTATGCCTATGGTGTGAAATGGAAATCTCTGCAAGCCTGCCCTGAGGAAGAACCCCAGGGGGACAGGACTGGGCAGGGCTTTGCTCAGAGTCCGAGCAGGTCATTTGGGCTCGGTATAGTTTGTGCCTGAAGGAGGCTACCCAGGGACCCCACTTACCCGAGTGAGCGTCAAGGAAGAATCCCGTTCGCACGCTTTGCCCAGAACAGGCTTCCGTAGGTCTCATCAACGTCGGTGAGTGCCTAGAGAAACCGCCCAAAGCAGGGAGGAAATGAGAGCAAAGGTGAGACTATTTTCCTTAAGTCTCTTGGAGAAGATTTCTAAGGCAGAGTCAGTTCTGCACTCAGGAATAATTCTCGGCAGTACTGGGGGGACCCTGTGAGATGTCGGGGATGGAACCCTGGTCAGTCCCATGCACGGCAAACACGCTCCCAGCTGTGCTATGGCTCCAACCCCACAGATATGAATTCTGACGGGCTAATTCCTCTCCGGCTAACGATCCTACCAAGGGACGGGCAGCTTCTGTCCTGTGTCCAAGCGCCAGCAGTACCATCCGGCAGTCGCGACCAAGCGTAATAAATAAATAACAGCAGATATTCCCAGCCGCCCCTGGGAGAAACGGGGCCAGAATCACTCTGGCTGAAAGCCACTAACTACCCTGAAGGAAAAGAAAGCAATAGGGCCAGGCGATAGTCCAGCGGGTAGGGCATTTGCCTTGCCGCGGTGGCCGGGTTCGATCCCCGGCATCCCATATGGTCCCCGAGCACCGCCAGGAGTCATTCCTGAGTGCAGAGCCAGGAGAAACCCCGAGCATTGCCGGGTGTGACCCAAAACAGCAAAAAAAGAAAGAAAAGAAAGAAAGCAATAAAGATATTTTTATTTTTATAAAAATATAAAAATATAGGGGCCGGGTGATAGCCCAGCGGGTAGGGCGTTGCCTTGCACGCGGCCGGCCTGTATGGCCGGGTTCGATCCTGGCATCCCATATGGTCCCAGCGCACCGCCAGGGTGATTCCTGAGTGCAGAGCCAGGAGTAACTCCTGAGCATTGCCAGGTGTGACCCAAAAAGCAAAAAAAAAAAAAAAAATAAAAATAATAATTATAAAATATAAAAATAAAAAATTTTATTTCTATAATATAAAAATAAAATATATAATTATAAATATATAATTATAAAAATATAATTAATGTGATAATTCCTCACATTCCAAAATGTTGGCCGAAAGAACTGGAGGAATGTGAGGAATTATCCTGCAGGCTCTGCTGAATACGGCTACCGCCACTCGGGTTCTTCAGACACAGAGATTCGCCTCCTCAGAGGTTACCATGTTCCAGAACTTGTCGAATGCAACAAGGAAGCCGGTGCAGACGCCTCGAAGTCCTTTGAAGGTGCGAATGTGGACGTTCACCTTCACGCCCTCCCGGATGCAGCGGTGGAGCTCCCCCAGGGGGCTGCCTTCATGCACTGCAAGAGGAGAGAGGGGGCATGGCGTGAGCACCCTCTGGGGAGCCCCAGCACTGCCCACAGCCTAGCGCTCCCCCAGGAGACTGCCTTCACACTGCCAGAGAGGAGAGGGGGCCTGGTTTGGGACATGCTAGACCATGAGACTTAAGGGCGCAGGGTCTAGGACAGCCTCACTGAACAGGAGGGCCACGGAATGCAGACAAGACTGAGGCTGGGGACACACCGGACACCCGCGCACAGCCAATGTTCTGTGATGTGCCAACTTTCTTTCTTCTTTTTTCTTTGGTTTTTGGCCAACCCAGTGATGCTCAGGGGTAACTCCTGGCTCTGCACTCAGGAATTATCCCTGGCAGATTTCAGGGGACCCTACAGGATGCTGAGGATGGAACTCGGGTGGGCCACATGCAAGGCAAACACCCTCCCCACTGTGCTATCACTGAAGCCCCTTTCATTATTTCATGTTAGTCTGCCCTTCTGAGAATGCTGGGGAAGAATTTTCTTTCCTAAGAAGGGAGCAACAGGTCCAATAGACCTGGATGATGGTTTTACGAAAATTCCACCCCCCCCCACACACACACACACACATCTGGGACGCTGGTTTACGCTGGTTTACGTGGAACATGCCATACATACACACACACATCTGGGTCACTGGTTTATGTGAACACCCCCCCTACACACACACACACACACACACACACACACACACATCTGGGACGCTGGTTTATGTGAATACCCCCTCTGATGGAGGACAGGTTTAGCTAACCTGGGAGCTTTGTTGTTTTGCCCACTCCCAGCTTAAACTATTTAAGCCAAGGTTCATTCTAATGAGACCTCTCTTCTATGTAAACACTGCTAGAGGGTGTGGCAGTTACAGAAGTCACCTTGACTGAGTAACTTCTGACTTATACATCTACTAAGACTTCTATGTTTTCTAGATTGGGCACAGCTCCTCTTTATACCCACTGCAGGTGGGACAGTTAGAATTTACCAGGAGACACCACCCTGGCTACATTGAGACTATAGGAAGACTATATAGGAAGGATCATACTAGTTTGCTCTAAGCAGGCGAGTGTGGCCCTTTCAGTACACGAGAACAAGATACTCAGAATCACCCTGGTGCAAATAATAAGAAGGACCTTGTGGGTACCATCTAGATTACATGAAGCTCATGAAGTTAAGATGTATTACTTTATACCAGCCCCTCTCTCTCCAGTGTTTTACATAAGAGATAATCTTGGTAGAAAGGATTAGACCTTGGCTAACCTTTGTTTATACCTGCAATAAGGTGTGGCACCACACTCTGTTTAGAGTTCTTTGTTGACATGACCCTCCCTGTCACAAATCTGATTACTTTGGTGTATATAAGGGGACTGACTTGAGGCCCCTTCCCTTCTGGGCCTTTTCACTTTGGCTTTTGGTTCCTGCAGCTTTTGGTTTTTTGCTCTTTGGCCTTTTGCTCCTTCTGGGTAGGACTCAGCTCGGTGAGATCCTCTCTCTCTCTTTTGGTGGGAGACTTAAGCTCTTTTGTATGGTCTAAGTTCAGACCAGAGCTAGAGTTTGTTCATTATATTGGAGTGCTGTGGAAGAGCTTTTGTACTATTAAAAGCCTTTTTTGGAACTGCACCAGACTCGTGAGTTTTCATCTGTTCTCCGGCGTCCTCGGAAGTAAAAGAAAACTTCTGCCCTGACACTGTCGGGGACCCCGGCGGCGTGTACACACACACACACACACACACACACACACACACACACACACACACACACACAACACACACACACCTAGGATGCTGGTTTATGTGAACAACCCCCCTACACACACACACACACACATCTGGGATGCTGGCTTATGTGAACACACCCCCCTGGCATGAGCACACACACACACACACACATATCTGGGTCACTGGTTTACATGAACACACACACACATATCTGGGTCACTGGTTTACATGAACACACACACATATCTGGTTACATGAACACACACACACTATCTGGGTCACTGGTTTACATGAACACACACACATATCTGGGTCACTGGTTTACATGAACACACACACACACACACACATAGCTGGGATGCTGGCTTACGTGAACCCCCTGCACATACACACCCCTTTTGTTCCTACAGTCCTGCTCTGTAAATCTGGATAACTGAGTTGTTACACTTGACCTCATTATACCTCATTCATAAGTTGGCTAACAGATATTGACAGTGATAAATTACATAAATCCGCTCCAAAGCCGCACCTTAGCCCCTTTTGAAGCTTGTGAGAGCCTGCAGGAAGGTGCAGAGGTTCTACTGGAAGGAAAGTGAAGCAGATGATAAACCTGGGGCAGGCAGACCAGCACAGCGGCCCTGCAGGCAGGTGAGAGCCTCAGTCTGACATTCCCTCACCTTCGGCCCACAATGGTCTACGCTCTGGGCCTGAGACCCAAGGATCCTGCACTTGTGCTGGGACAGGTTAAAGCCACACTGGGAGCAACCGTTAGGCCATTTCAACTGGCTGTGCGGGCACGGTGAATGCATTTCTCGGGCAAAGTCAAGCTTCCTAGCAAAAACTAAGTTCAGAGCCAACCGCCGCAAGACAGACTCCAGAGCCACGGCTGCGCAGCTCGGCCTCATGGTGAGCGGCCCTATGGAGTTCCCGGGAAAGGCAAAAGGCTCGGCCAGCGCCTGGTCATGTCCTACACGGCTCCTAGGGCCTGCTCTGCCATGAAGGCGGCCGCGCCTGCTGGACTCGAGCAAGGATTGGGGGCCTCCGCCCAGTCCCCAGCCTCCGGGCCCAGTGGGTGTGACTGAGCTCCAGCCACCACAGCCAACCGCCGCAAGACAGAGACTCCAGATCCACGGCTGTAGCAGGCGGCGGCGGCTCTACCACCGCAGTTTAATCTTCAACACAATGTATTTTAGCACCAGGCCCTTTCAGGATCTTTCTCATTTGTACACTTCAACGATCATTCTATTTGCATCAAACTGGAGAAGTTGATATAGCATGCAGAGCCTCAGACACAGGTGGGGAGCTGGAACTCAGCTTTCCCCTTGCTCAGCTGACCATGGGGCCCCCAGGAGGACAGATGGGTTTTGGGAGTGGGCCCATCATCTCTGTGGGGTCTCGGAAGCAGCCGGATGGGACTCGCCCACCACATTAGCCGCCATTTTCGCTGTCCGGATGCTGCAGCACATCAGAGTCCGCCCGGGAGGGACACTGACCTCAAGACCAGATTAACAGAGCAAGACGAGTTCGAGCCCAGGTGGGCAGCTCCCAGAGGTGGAAATCACTGGGAATGGGGTGCGGGAGGGGGAGGGAAGTGGGAACATTGGTGATGGGAGATGGGTTCGGTGGAGGGATGGGTGTTGGAACACTGTGGAACCAAAACTCGAGCATGAGCATATTGCAATTGTATGTCTAAAAGTGGTGTAATAAAATTAAAAAAAAGAAGCTGATATTAAAGTAGGTAGCGTAGGGGAGGGAAACGGGGGATTGGTTGTTGGGAAATGTACATTGGATTAGGGACAGGTAATACAGCATTTTCATGACTGAAACTCAATCATGAGCTACTTTTTAAGTGTATCTCACTGTGATTCAATAAAAAAATAAAGGAAAATATATCAAAAAAAACTAAGTTCAGAGCAGCTAACGTCTGGATTCATTTCAAGATAAAGGCTCTGCTCGTCATAAAGCCTAGGTTACTCTCTCTGCACTAGGTTACGCACAGCAGAGCCTGGCAAGCTACCCGTGTCGTATTTGATATGCCAGATACCAGTAACAATTATAGACCTCATTCCCATGACCTGATGGAATGGTTTGAGGCTCTTTATGTTCCTGGAGCAAGCAGGTGCCCTTGGGCTCTACTAGCATGAGACAGGACATATGGAGATGTTACTGGTGCCCGCTGGAGCCAATCGATGATGAACGGGAAGACAGTGATACAAGTGAAGTGACAAGTAACTCTCACACACAGGAGTACAAAACCAAATTTTCTTAGACTTTTTTTTTTTTTTTTTTTTGCTTTTTGGATCATACCCGGCAAGGCTCAGGGATTACTCCTGGCTCTTCACTCAGAAATTGCTGGAGGTACTCAGGGAGACCATACGGGATGCCGGGGATTGAACACGGGTCTGCCGTGGTGCAAGGCAAATGCCCTACCCGTTGTGCTATCGCTCCAATTTTTCTTAGATTATTTTAAAAAATGGGGGCACGCCTCCTCCCTCCTTACCCACAAATCAAATCAAAAGCAGGATCTTTTCTGCATTTATTTGCATGACATAAATATATATGTATATACTGTGATACCAATATCCAAGGTCAAGTGAAACATGTATCAGGAGGTCTTGTCAAAGGTGGAAATTATCACAAACTGTGGGGGAGTCAGAGGCTAGGTAAGACAGAAAATGGAACAGTGTGCTAACAATTGTCGAGGGTACTAATAATGACCTAGAACTGAGCATTAAATAGAGGCAAAAGATACACATGACAACCCTTTAGTGTATGTTCTGTAATCCGCAATCTGGAAGGGAAGGAAAAGAGA
>JAJIBD010009347.1:0-25841 GCA_021461705.1 Cryptotis parvus | reverse complement strand
CAGTAACATCTCCATATGTTCTAGAGCATAATTTATGCTCTAGCTGTTTTATTCTTAAACGATTGGCTATAACATAAGATGTTAAATAAGTCCTTCAGTAACTCTTGAATAACTGTTTCTCCCTCTGGTACTGTCAGTTCGTAATCTATATGCATCTTCCTTCATGAACTTTTTAAAATCTATTCTCCTTCTTTAAAGGGAGACTGAAAGGGAGGAGGAACAAGAAGTTTAGTTTTTTTTTTTTTTTTTTTGCTGATTTAACTGTGTCATTCTTGAGAGGACTGAACTTCCTGCAGGGACCTGAAAACCCACCATAGATGGCAAACAGGAACAGTGGTCCAGGGTCCTAATGATGCAAGATAACTGTTTGCATCATAGACTCCTGCTGCAATCACATTTTATTGCTCCTGTATCAATGCTTGCTTTGCTGCTCTAGTGTGGACTTACTGAGCATCAAGATGTGGACCTAGTGGGCAAAACAGATTTTTTAGGTGCTTACAAAAGTGTTGGTAGCACCAGGATGAGGTTTTCCTAATTAAAGGCCAGTACTTCTGCTGTGGAGCTGCTGATCTTGCCTAGCAGGACATCGAACCAGTTGGTGTTATTCAAGACTCCTCTAGTTTTGCACTACAGTGATCTCTTGCTGACAACTTCACAACACATTTCAGACACTAATTATCATACACAGTCTTATTCTTTTCCATATAAGCGTCCCCACTGTCCCAGAAATATAAATTAGAGTTGACTTACCATTAAATTAATTATTTACTCAACAGACCCATAATTTTCATGGTCAATTTTGTTTTTAGTATGAGGCTATTAAAATAATCATTCTGATTAATTCAATGGAAAGACAAACATTGTGTAACCTATAGTGTGTAAAAGCATGTAAACAAGATAACATCATGAAGGTAGAGAATCACCAAACAGCAGAATTCCAAATAGCATAGCTACTAGCATGCTATAGATTGGGGTCTCCAAGAAAGTTACCTCTGTGGTTTATTTCAAAGTGATTTCTTATGTCCACTCAGAGTTGAAACATTCTCTGTAGACTATTAATCATTACTGAATGATGCATAAGTTCTGTGCTATGAACTACATGTGAATTAGAATCAAGGGGTATTCTGAAATGAGGGCCCCTCTACTGTCATCCCTTTGTTAATTCATGAAATCAGCACTCTTCCATCTTTTAGTAGAAGAATGGCCTTCTATGATGTGGACTATACTCTGTTAATGAATATATTTTGTGAAAATAACAGAAAAAATATAGTTAATGATCCCAGGGGTATGGGACTACATGAAACTAAAAGCTTCTTCACCTCAAAATAAACAACGACCAAAAATACAAAGATAGCCCACAGAGTGGGAAAGAATATTCACCCAATACCTATCTGAAAAGGGGTTAATATTCAGGATGTATCAGGCACTGATAGAACTTTACAAGAAGAAAACAGCCAACTCCATCAAAAAACTGGGGAGAAGAAATGAACTGAAACTTTGACAAAGAAGAAATTTGAATGACCAAAAGGCATATGATATAATGCTCATCATCACTAATCATAAGAAAGATGTAAATCAAACAACAACAATGAGGTATCATCTCACACACAGAGACTGGCACATATCCAAAAGAGCAAGAACAAGTGCTTGCTTGGATGTGGGGAGAAAGGGACTCTCATCCATTGTTGGCGGGAATGTCGACTGGTACAGCCTTTTGGAAAACAATACGGACATTCTTCCAAAGACTAGAAATTGAGCTCCCATTGACCCAGCAATACCATTTCTGGGTATATACCATGTGAGACCAAAAGCATACAGTGGAAACAATATTTCTATGTTCATAGCAGCACTATTTACACTAGCCAGAATCTGGAAAAAAAACAGATTGCCCGATATCAGATAACTGGATAAAGAAACTGTGATACATCTACACAATGGAATACTATGCAGCTATTAGGAAAGACAAAGTTATGAAATTTGCCTATAAATGCATGGACATGGAGAGGATCTTGCTGAGTGAAATTAGCCAGTTGGAAAAGGACAGATATAGAATGACTGCATTTATTTGCAGGATATAAAAAAATAGTATGAAACCAAAATCCAGGGTCAGGCAACACATGGATGAGGAGCAGTTGTCAGTGAGTGGAATCTACCACAAGTGTGTAGATTAGGTAAGTAATCTAATCTAATCTGGGAGTCAGAGGTTAGGTTATTGGAAATGATAATACCAACCTAGAACTGAACATTGAATGTAGGCAAAGGGATATACATGGTAACTCTAAATGTATGTATTGCAAGCCACAATGTATAAGAGAAGGAACAGAGAGAGAGAGAGAGAGAGAGAGAGAGAGAGAAGGAGGCAAAAGTGCCTGCCTTAGAGACAGTCTGGGGGAAGGGGGAGGGAATCAAGGGATACTGGTGGTAGGAAATGGATACTGGTGGAGGGATGGGTGCTGGAACACTGTATGACTGAAACCCAAACATGAACATCTTTGTAATTGTATATCTCACGGTGGTATAATAAAAAAATTAATGAAATAAATTAATTAGTTAAATTAAATATAATAAAAGTAGGTAAAGGGATATATAGGTCAGTATTTCAAACCACAGTGTTCAAAAGGAAAGATAGAGAGAAAGAGAAGAAAGAAATGTGCCTGCCATAGAGAAAGATTTTGGAGAAAAGAGAAAAAACGGGGACACTGGTGTTGAGTAATGTGCACTGGTGGAGGGATGGATGTTGTAACACTGTATGACTGAACCCCAGTCATGAACAATTTTGTAATGGTCTATATCATGGTGATCGACCCTTTATAATTAGTGATAGATAATTTTTATAAACCTTATCTTTAGGGTTCAGAGCGATAGTATAGTGGGTAGGGCATTTGCCTTGCATGTGGCTGACCCAGGTTTGATCCCTGGCATCCAATATGGTTCCCTGAGCACTGCCAGGAGTAATTCCTGAGCACAGAGCCAGGAGTAACCCCTGAGCATTTCCTGGGTGTGATGCCCCCAAAAAGCAAAAAAATTTAAAAATCAAAATTATCTTTAAAAGAAATATAAATCAAAGAAAAGCAAGTGAGTGGGCACCAAATGCTTTAGATATATCTGAGTAAAGATCAGGTAAACTGTTGCAATCAAAATAACTGTTCCATAGATAAAATTGTTTGGTCTCTTTTCCTTTTCTCAATTTCTGTCTAGCATACAGCTTATGCACGATGCCAGGTTTTAACGGAACAGACAACTTAAAACCTCGTTTTTACTTGGGGGGCAATTAAACCATAAAATATTTTGACTAAAGTTGAAAATTGGTGTGCATTTGTTCATTTAAAATAATCTCAGGTATAAGTTCAGAGTATGAGGGGCAGCTAAAAGATAAAAAAAAGCAAAACATATAGATTTGGGTGTAATTTCAACTTAGACCTCACAATGTCTCACTTACCACTTCATGTATTTTATCCAAGTTATAATCCTTACTAGCTTTAAGACTTTTGTCTATTCTTCTATTGATGTTTTTACCTATCATCTACATAAACATCTATTTATCATAAGCCTTCTTTTTGCTATCTACTAATCTATCTACGTATTTATCATCTACTACATATTTATCATCATCCATCTACCTACCTATCTGACACGTGTGCTCCAAGGAAGGCAGAGGATTTTATTCCTTTCATCCTGTTGTATACATGGAGTATGGAAAGACCTGTTAAGCTCTCAGTAAGAAATTGCTGAATTGGCTAAAGAAACGATGGTACAACTACACAATGGAATACTATGCAGCTGTCAGAAAAGATGAAGTAATGAAATTTACCTGCAAATGGATGGACATGGAGACTATCATGCTGAGAGAGATTAGTCAGAAGGAAAAGGACAGATAGAGAATGACTTCATTTATTAAAGGGATATAAATATATACCACTATTCTACTAATTGTGGAAAATGTCAACGTCAGGCTAGAACTGAACATTGAGTGTACACAAAGGAATTTACATGATAATACCTAAATGTCTGTATGGAAACCACAATGTGTAAAAAGAAGAGACAGACAGACAGACAGACAGACAGAAGAAAAGGAATAGTGCCTGCCTGCTATAGATGCAGGCTGGGGAGGTGGGAGGGAATTTGGGGCCATAGGTGGTAGGAATAGGGCACTGATGGAGGGGCGGATGCTGGAACAATGTATGATGAACATCCAATCATGAACGTTTTTGTAATTGTGTATCGCGACGGTGGTATAATAAAAAATTTTTAAAAAAGAAATTTCTGAATGGCGGCATATATGATTATTTTATTGCTTGGGTTTAAAGAGCAAATATTGTACAGTTAAGATGAAGTCAAAAAAGATTTTGAGACATTTCAAGAAGTTGGTTTGTTTATCTTTTCTTTAAGCCATAGTTAGGGGCACTCCTATGGCCATAAGACTACTGGATATAAGACAACCACACTGACATTCAGGGTGGGTAGAAATCATTCCTTACATGATGGGAAAACTAAAACACTGCGGAGAAGGCTTTGCTCACAAATGCTACTGGAGCAGAGAGTTGAATGGTAGTTTGAGTATTTGGGGGAAGAGAGAATTGCCAAGAAGAAGCAACTGCTGCAAAGGTCTTGGAATGTGCTGAAACTTTTGAAGAGCAGAGAGGAAAGCTGTGGCAGCACCAAATGAGAAAAGGACGGAGTGGCAACTGTGGGACTGAGAGGCTCGTGTCCAGGGCAGCATTTAAGAACTGTGGCTTTTAGATAGGCTAGAGAAGGGACAACTATGACAATGATAGCTGCAAATGATCACTCCGACAAGAATTGAGCAATGAAAGTAGGTAAGGGATATACATGATAACCTTTCAGTACCTGTGAAACAAATCAAAATGACCAAAAGGAAATAGAGAGAGAGTCACAGAGGCAGACTTCTAGTGGGGGAGTGGAAAAGGGAAGTTGGGGACATTAGTGGAAGAAAATGTACATTGGTGAAAGAACAGGTGTTGGAATATTGTATGATTGAACCCAATCATAAACAACTTTGCAACTGTTTACCTCATGGTAATTTAAATACATAAATAAATAAATAAATAAATAAATAAATAAATAAATAAATAAAAAAGAACTGTGACTTTTATACCAAGTGACCCAAGAGCTGATTTATTTTTTTTTAAAAAGTAGATATGTTTTTGATCAACATTCACTTTCATTTTCCTTACTTTACTCAAGTTCAAAGTGCTTAAAATTTCCGAGGCCAGAGGGATAGTACAGTGGGTAGGACATTTGCCTTGCATGCGGTCAATCCGGTTTGATCCCCAGCATCCCATATGGTCCCCTGAGCACCACTAGGAGTAATTCTTAAGTGGAGAGCCAAGAGTAACTTCTGAGTATTGCCGGGTGTGATGCAAAATAAAAAAACAAAAACAAAAAAAGTTTCAATTTTCCTAGTTCTTTGCCTTTGACAAAATCCTCCCCCTTTTATTCAAATTAGGGCAAAATATTAAGCCCTTGGAAAATTTCCTTGTAATCAAAATTGAAAATAACCTTACTGGGTTTGATCCCCAGCACCTCAGGGCACCCTGAGCATCTCCAGGTGGAACAGAGGAGGCCCCAAGCATCACAAGGTGTAATCCAGGAGGTCTCCAAGCATCCCCAAGGTATCGCTGATGGTCCCAGGTATCACAGGGGTCCAACAAAACCACATTGTCCAGCCTTTCACATTGAACCTCTGTTTGACCAAGTGCACTGAGTGGCCCCCAGAACCCTGAACATGGCTCAGGAGGCACCTCACAATACTCGGCAAATAGCATTAATGCTGGTAAGACTACAGCAGCAGCACTTATTTCTTCTGCCTGACTTCAACCAGAGTTTCTGAGCTGCTACTTTCTCACTCTGCATATACACTATGATCTTCTTCCCACCCCAAACCCTCCTCCCAAGAACCTACAGCTTGTTAACAAATTCCAGTCTGTGCTGCAAGTCATCTGCAAAGTCCTTGGGCACAGATTCACTATTTCACTTAAATATCACTCCTGTGGAGTGGCAAAATTACAACTTGGCAAATTATCACAGCACTGTCATCATCAAAAAGCAATTATGAAGAAGTCAATAAAGCTTGTATCATTAAATGAACTCAAAACATTCCTGATAGAAATATGATTTTCTGAATTTACTGTCCATCAGACCCTGAAGTACCACTAAAATAAATTAAATAAGCCACAGCATGATAACTCAGTCCTAATTATCGGAAGGGCTAAGTGTAAATTTTAATTCATGCCCAATTGTAGCATAAATAATTAGCCATGGTATAATTTGAAAATTTACATCATAGACTCATAAGTTGGTAATATTCATTCCAGTTGGTTGTAGGTTTTTTTTTAATTCTCTGGAAGTCTAAATTGTACGGGTTAAAAGGTACCTGGCTTTTTTCCAGATGCATCACAGAATGCAGAGCTGCACAAGGGAAGCTCTGCTCCTGGAGGCTTGTAGTCTCCTAACCATGAGTCTTAGTAGGACCACTTCAATCACACCTTGTCCTTCACAAAATCCATGAAGACCACAGGACAGTTTCCGGTATCCCAGGCTCATAGATGAGCCATGGCAGTTCCCTTGGAGGGATGGGGGCAGAATGGACTCTCCAACCTCCTCACTACATTGCTCTCAAACATGGGAATCTTGAAACCTACTGATGCATTTCTACCCCTTGCTTCTTCATCATTAGGATATATTTTAAAATTTTCCCTGGCCCAGTCTTGTATCTTCATTTCCATTGATTCTAGGAGCCCTCAATAAATCATATTTTATTTGAGTACATTTGAATTTAACTTAGGTAATCAATTACTTAAAATAATAGAGTCGTTTAATCGATGTCTTTATAAACCCTATAACTGTTTATAAAGGCATCCTACACATGCTCTTATGCTGCACACATGCACTGATACATATCGATCCTGGCCACACACACACACACACACACACACACACACACATTGTAGTTTCCTCAGGAACCCTCAGTTTTGCTTGATGTGGTAAATCCTTACCATGCTGAGGCTTTGTGGTTCATATTCTACACAATGACTTATGGTCAGCATTTTAGCTTCTTCAAGGCACAACCTCCTCTCTGCTCCTCAGTCCTCAAACCTCTGCTATGCTGCTCACTAAAACATCACACAGGAAAATGCAGGAAAACCCTGAAAATGGGAACCAGAGTGAATAAAGTCCCTTAAACTGGAAGAAATTTTACTTCAAAATACATTGTGTTCATTTGGGGGTAAATTTTTTTCAGAAGTCTCTATACTGAAATGTAAATTGCTATTATATAGTTTATGACTTTGAAAATTAGATCTCGGTTTTTCTTACTTACTCTATTTTATAGCATTTTCTTTTACAAGAAATAGGTATTTTATTTGTAAAATTATCCCAGCAAACATGTTAGAGCATATTGTTAAAATTCTGCTCTGTGTTATTGACCAAGATTTTCTTTGTCCTTGAACCAGCAGTGACACCAGCTCACAGGAGCTAACTCTTAAATTTCACATGTTTCACTCACTGATTGTTATTTTAAAAATGAAATTGTCTATATTACAATTAAATAACTTACATTAAAAGAAAAAGTAATAAATAATTCAGACACATCATTTCCCCATTTTTTTCCATTACCGCCTAGGCTCTCACAACTTATTGCTCCATGTATTTGGTTGATGACACATTGTTAATGGGAGACAGAACTTCATGCCAATAGCCCTGAGGGATTAATTGTCCATGAAAATTAGCGGGTACTATAACACAGGATTAATGTATTGCTTTGTGAATTGACATGGATTAATAAAGTAGAAAGAAAATTATTGGGGGGGAGAAAAGGGAGGAGCCAAACAATGCACAGGGTCTCCAGAAGCAACTCACAGAGCTTCTTGGCCAAATTGGCCGGATGTTCCAATAATTGCTCTTTTTTTACTTTACGCTTGCATTTTATTTTGTGTTTCAAAATTTTTATTGAGATTCTGTGGTTTATAGTGCTGTTAATAATGGTTTCTCGTGCACATAATTCGAACCCCACACCTATCACCAGTCAACCCCCTCCCTAAGACCCCAACACCCCTACATCCCATCCCTCTCCACCCCAAATTTAATTATGTGCATCAGTTTTCCTACCGTGACTACCTGTAATTCTTTACTGCTACCTTGCTGTGTATCTTGAAGTCCTACATCTGAGTGATCGCTATGTTTCTTATCAAATGAATGTTGTTGTGAATAACGGGTGAAGGGAAAAATGCTGCCCCACCATTTGTGGGCTCTCTTGACTCAATTTGGGAGCTAAATCAGTCCAGTATGTCTTGTTCTAAGTGTCTAATTATTTACCTCTTTCTAAGACACTTATTGCCAGAACCACACCTCACATGCAGAATCTCATTGTTCCCTGGTCTGGTCCTCACCAGAATGCTCCAACAGACCAAGTCACAGTTGTGATTGTTTTCTCTGTGCAAACCTCTGATTTCAAGACAGATACTCTTACATCCTGAACCAGCAACTTCAGAACCGACATTCTATTGAAGAGGCATTGTATTTCTATTCAACTAGAGGACCGAATCAAATGAAAAGTGCCAAGAGCTTGTTCCTGCATCCTCTGAATTCACACCCGAGTGTGTTCCCTAGTGTGTTTCTTCCCAATAAATAGTTCTCTTTGCCACATAGCAAAACACTTCTGGTTCTAGACAAACAGCACAAATTATTTGAAGGAAACATGGCCGGGCCAGGATCTGTGTGGCGTGTGAAGCTGTGACGTGTCTTCGACTTTGCTTGAGCTGTGTGTGCTTCACCTCATCTTTCAGCTAGGTATTGCCTTTGCTGTTGTTTGGGTTAGAAAATCAGGTTGCACTAGAACTGAGCATTAAATAGAGGCAAAAGGATACACATGACAACCTTTTAATGTATGTTCTGTAATCCATAGTCTGGAAGGGAAGGAAAAGAGAAAGAGAGAGAAAGGGAAAGAAATAAAGAACCTGTCATGGAGGTGGGCTGGGGAAGGGGGAGGGAACTGGGGACGTTGGTGGTGGGAGATGGGCACTGGTGGCGGGATGGGTGCTGCAACACTGTATGACCAAAACCCAAATATGAACTTTTTAATTGTATATCTTTGTGACTGTAAAAATAAAAAATTAAAAAAAAAAGACCTAAAAAAAAAGAAAAAAAAATCAGGTTGCAGAGCAAATGGGTAACTAGATCCAGATTGCTTGTGTGCACTTGACTTGAAGATAGCTCCAGAATTTTTCCTCCAGAATTGTGGATATTCACTGCCTCCTTCTTTAGCTCCTTTCTTGTGGGTCAAATGACTTTGGGATATAAGGTTATTGAAAGAAGAAACAAAAAATATGGACATGACTATAGGGAAGGTATATTTATGTTAAGACTGCATGATATACTTCTCCCCATTTTTTGATGGGGTTGGCTTTTTTTTCTTGTGAAGTGCTAGCAGTGCCTGATATATCCTGGATATTAACCCCTTGTCAGATGGGTATTGGGTGAATATCCTTTCCCACTCTGCGAATTGTCTTTGTATCTTGGTCACCAATTCTTTTGAGGTGCAGAAGCTTTTCAATTTTATATAATCCCATTTGTTTATCTTTGCTTCCATTTACTTGGTCAGTGGTGTGTCGTCTTTAAAGATACTTTTAGTTTTTATGCCAGTTTTCCCAGCACCATTTGTTGAAGAGGCTTCACAGAAGCTTCCAAGAAGAAGAAATTCAAATGGCCAAAAGGCATATGAAAAGTGCTCTTCATCTTTAATCATCAGGGAAATGCAAATCAAAACAACACTGAGGTACCATCTCACACCACAGAGACTGGCACACATCCAAAACAGCAAGAACAACCGGTGCTGGCGTGGATGTGGAGGAAAAGGGACTCTCATCCACTGTTGGTGGGAGTGCCGACTGGTCCAGCCCTTTTGGTAAACAATATGGGCATTCCTCTGAAAACTAGATATTCAGCTCCCATTTGATCCAGCAATAGCACTCCTGGGAATATACTCGAGAGACTGAAAAGCACATAGCAGAAACACTATCTGTACTTCTTTATTCATCTCTGCGCTATTCACTATAGCTAGAATCTGGAAACAACCTAAATGCCCGAGAACAGAGGACTGGCTAAAGAAACTGTGGTTCATCTACACTATGGAATACTATGCGGCTGTCAGAAAAGATGAAATTATGAAATTTACCTGCAAATGGATGGACATGGAGACTCTCATGCTGAGTGAAATTAGTCAGAAGGAAAAGGACAGATATAGAATGACTGCATCCATTAATAGAATATAAATAGATACCAGTGTTTTACTAAGTGTGGGAAATGGTAATGGCAGATTAAAACTCACCATTGAATATACACAAAGAGACTTAAGTGATAAACTAAATATCTGCAGGGCTAGCCACAATGTGTAAAACAAGAGGGAGAGAGAGGCAGAGACAGAGAGAGACAGAGAGAGAAAGAGGAAATGGGGGTACCTGCTGTTGAGGCAGCCTGGGGGTGGGCAGGAGGGCGTGGGGTACATTGTGGTGGAAATGAGGCACTGGTGGAGGGATGGGTGCTGGAATACTGTATTACCAAGAACTAATTATGAACACCTTTGTAATTGTATGTCTCATGGTGGTATCACTGTATCACTGTCATCCCGTTCATCATCGATTTGCTCGAGTGGGCACCAGTAACATCTCCATATGTCTTGTCTCATGCTAGAGCCCAAGGGCACCTGCTTGCTCCAGGAACATAAAGAGCCTCAAACCATTCCATCAGGTCATGGGAATGAGGTCTATAATAGTTGCTGGTATTTGGCATATCAAATACGACACGGGTAGCTTGCCAGGCTCTACTGTACAGGTAGCATACTCTTGTAGTCATCTCAAAATCCAGCATTTATTGATGAACCGCACGGCCTCAAGAGGCCACGCAAGCTGGGCTGTGATAGGCTGGTCTGCTGGGTGGAGTTCTGAAGAGAGGGAAGTCCGGATGTGGGAAATGGAGGCCCTCATGGATTGGGGGGTTGTCTGGCTTGTTGAGAGGCTCTGCTGGGGTGGCGGGCCAGGCTAGAACCCACCATCCCTCCCAGGCGCCTTGTGAGCAGCTGGGCACAGGGAGAGCCAGTAACAGCTCTGCCCCCATGTCTGTGAGTCTCTGGATCAGCATGCCTGGCCGGATTTTAAAAAAGACTGCTGCAGGGTAGATCTCGATGAGCCGGGTTGTGAAAGGCTGGTCTGCTGGGTGGAGTTCTGACTAGGGGGAAGTCTGGATGTGGGAAATGGAGGCCCTCATGGAGTGGGGGGGTCGTCTGGCTTGTTGGAGAGTCTCTGCTGGGTGGTGGGCCAGGGCTATAATCTGCCATCCCTCCTGTGTGCCTAGTGAGCTGCTGGGCACAGGGAGAGCCAGTAGCAGATCTGCCCCATGTCCGTGGAGTCCCTGGGCCAGGGATATGACTCAGCATATGCAAGGCCCAGGATTGGTTTTCTGGCACAGGCCTGCCATGTGGGTGGTATACTTTCCGTAGTAGGCTCTCAGTTCATGCATTTACTGATGACCGCAATGGGGAGAGATTGGCTTTTCTCTTGGGTGGAGCTCTGACAATCTGTGGGGTCTGGATGTTGAACATGGCTTCCCTCATGGTGTGAGGGTTCCTCTGACTTCTTGCGAGGCTGTATTGGAATGGCAGGCCAGGGCTAGCACCTGCCTTCCCTCCCCGGAAGGTGACACGCTTTGTTAACAGAGTTTTATTCTTTGTTAACAGAGTTTTTATTATTCATTGTGGTAAAATAAAAATTTTCTTAAAAAAAGACTGCATGATTAGAACTATCTGTGCTAAGAAATTAGAAATTTGTTTACAGGACTTGGAAGTTAGTTAATGACCAAAGTGTAGATGTTCCCACATAGATTTACATCTTAGGAGATATTTGAGGCACTTATAGTGAGGAGCAGAGGTTTTTACACTGCAATGGAGAATAGACTTACCTGAATTCTGAATTTAGAGATGCCTATTTTACATTGACTCGTTCTCCAAATGATGAGACTTGGGGACTTAGTCTTCTCTTCCCCAGGAATATCCCTTACTTAGAAACATTAAGTTTCTCTCCTTAAACACTGAATACACAGAGTTTATTATGATTGTTTGTTAAAAACAACCATGTCCAGGTTTCCTATTACACCATCAGTGTAGCATGATATCTGCCTGTGTTTGCCATTGTGGCATCCCAGAGAGTAAAGAACAGTGCAAAGGAAACAATATTGTTATTGCTATGGGTGCTCTGCTCTTTTCTCCAGGAACTCTCACCTTTGCACTGATGACATTGTGTTTAAGTATGGATACCAAAATCTGATCAATGACCCTAAAGGTTGATGTAAGAAAACTGTCATGAAAACTATTGAAGAGGGCATAGCAAAGAGCAATGCTTTCATAAACTTTATCCAATTTTGCCTCTTTTTGTTTCAAATAAATTACATGATTGTTCCATGTTGTCAATCAGGAAATGACTTTTCTTCTCATCTTAGTAGGACCAGAGTCTTAATCTTCATTTTTTTTCAAGTTCTAATCTTCATTCATCATCAAGACTCACTCAGTCAGCTGCATTGTTCCACCTCTCTTAACAGGTGCATGTGACCATGTACTGTGTTTAGGAAGAGTTACCTCTGAATGTCAAGGAAGGGTCCTCATGCCATTTCCCATTCACTGCTCTGAGACAGAATTAATATGAAGATTCAGAGTTCAGCCTACAACCAGTCCAGGATGGAATGAGCCCTGAGTGGCTTCTTAGCACAGATAGTTCTAATCATGCATGGTAGGACCCCCAATCTTTGTCTAAACTGATTCATGGAACATTACTTGAAAAAAATGTTCTATTGAGTTATTTTATTATGTTCTTTCTATTGTGTGATCCAGTCATATTTAGTTGTTACAAACATGTTTAGGACCCAAGATATAGTACAGTGGGTAGGACACTTCTCTTGTCTGAAACTGACTTAGGCTTAATCCCAGCACCACGTATGAACCCTACTCGCCCCATCCACAAGCCAGAAGAAATCCCTGAACATAGGCCTTGAGCACAACCAAATGTGATCTTAAATTAAAACAAAAGGAACAAAACTAATTTCTATAATATACTCATTTTCCTTAAGGTATGAGCTGCCTTCCTTATATCACTCCTCTTGACTACTGACATAAAGTCAAATACAAAAACAACATTCAAAAACAAAAAACTCCAGCCTAGAAATAAAATCTGCAGTGGGGTGGGGAGAAAGATGCTGTGAATGGTAAAAAGCAAGGTCCTTAATTCTCATTACCACCATCATCATCACCATTATCAACAGCATATTTGAATGTTCATATTTAAATTTTCCTTTTCTGGCATTATACAAAAGTCTTTGTAAATTGGTTACAATGGCTTCTTTTTTTTTTAATTTTTTATTATACCACAGTGAAACATACAATTACAAAGGTGATCATAATTGGTTCTTGGTAATACAGTATACCAGCACCCACCCCTCCACCAGTGCCCCATTTCCACCACCAATGTACCCCCACCCCCTCCTGCCCACCCCCCATGCTGCCTTAATAGCAGGTACCCCAGTTTCCTCTCTTTCTCTCTCTGTCTCTCTCTCTGTCTCTGCATCTCTCTGCCTCTTATTTTACACATTGTGGCTAGCCCTACAGGTATTTAGAGTTTATCACTTAAGTCTCTTTGTGTATATTCATTGGTGAGTCTTAATCTGCCATTACCATTTCCTCCACATTTAGTAAAACACTGGTATCTATTTATGTCATATTAATGAATGCAGTCATTCTATATCTGTCCTTTTCCTTCTGACTAATTTCACTCAGCATGATAGTCTCCATGTCCCTCCATTTGCAGGTAAATTTCATAATGTCATCTTTTCTGACAGCCGCATAGTATTCCATAGTGTAGATGAACCACAGTTTCTTTAGCCAGTCCTCTGTTCTCGGGCATTTAGGTTGTTTCCAGATTCTAGCTATAGTGAATAGCGCAGAGATGAATAAAGAAGTACAGATAGTGTTTCTGCTATGTGTTTTTCGTTCTCTAGGGTATATTCCCAGGAGTGCTATTGCTGGATCAAATGGGAGCTCAATATCTAGTTTTCGGAGGAATGCCCATATTGTTTTCCAAAAGGGCTGGACCAGTCGGCACTCCCACCAACAGTGGATCAGAGTCCCTTTTTCCCCACATCCACGCCAGCACTGGTTGTTCTTGCTGTTTTGTATGTGTGCCAGTCTCTGTGGTGTGAGATGGTACCTCATTGTTGTTTTGATTTGCATCTCCCTGATGATTAAAGATGAAGAACACTTTTTCATATGCCTTTTGGCCATTCGAATTTCTTCTTTTTGGAAGCTTCTGTTCATTTCTTCTCCCCATTTTTTGATGGGGTTGGCTGTTTTTTTCTTGTGGAGTGCTACCAGTGCCTGATATATCCTGGATATTAACCCCTTGTCAGATGGGTATTGGGTGAATATCCTTTCCCACTCTGTGGATTGTCTTTGTATCTTGGTCACCGTTTCTTTTGAGGTGCAGAAGCTTTTTCGTTTTATATAATCCCATTTGTTTAACTTTGCTTCCATTTGCTTGGTCAGTGGTGTGTCATCTTTAAAGATACTTTTTCGCTTTCGATGTCGTGAGAGCGTTTCTCCTATGTTTTCTTCGATGTACCTTATAGATTCATGTCTGATGTTGAGATCTAGAATCCATTTTGATCTGACTTTTGTGCATGGCGTTAGAAGGAGGTCTAAGTTCATTTTTTACATGTAGCTGCCCAGTTTTCCCAGCACCATTTGTTGAAGAGGCTTTCTTTGCTCCACGTAACATTTTTTGCTCCTTTATCGAAGATTAAGTGGTTGTATATTTGAGAATGTGTTTCAGGATACTCAGTTCTATTCCATAGGTCTACAGGTCTGTCTCTATACCAATACCACACTGTCTTAATCACAACTGCTCTGTAGTAGAGCTTGAGGTTGGGGAAAGTGATACCTCCCATCTTCTTTTTCCCAAGGATTGCTTTAGCTATTCGTGGAGTTTTATTATTCCATACAAATTTCAGGAGTGTTTGTTCAATTTCTTTGAAGAACATCATGGGTATCTTTATAGGGACCGCTACAATGGCTTCTTAGAAGTTTTAGAAAGGTTCTTTTTTTTCTGCTCTTTGGGTCAAGAGTGAAGCTAATCTCAAGCCCTGCTCATCAGAGTCCCACCCTAGAGAGAAGCCTATTTCAAGCCCAGGTATGCTGGTTTCAGAGGCTAATAGTCACCAGGTTTCCACGAAGATGGTGCTGGGGTCCCTTTCCCCCACTTCTGTCCTGTTGGAAGGCCCAGGGACTCACCCAGGAACTGCTCCCAGGTTTTCGGCTGTGAACCAGAAACACAGATACATTGGGCAGAGCTGCTACTAGCTCTCCCTTGTTGTGCACAGCCGCTTTGTGGCCACACAGTACATCATCACAACTTTCAGTTTTCAATGCTCCATAAATCAAGCCTTTTCCTCTACTTCCTCATACAAGTTGGAAATAACCATTTCTGTTTTCACCTTCCCCATGGAAATACTGTGAGAAGAAAGATAAATGGTATGCGTGAAAGCATCCAAGTTTTACAATTGGGAGGAAAATTTTGTACTTGTGCTCTAAGGATGGAGTCTATTATAGAG
Organism: Cryptotis parvus; assembly: GCA_021461705.1. Classification (NCBI taxonomy): domain Eukaryota; kingdom Metazoa; phylum Chordata; class Mammalia; order Eulipotyphla; family Soricidae; genus Cryptotis; species Cryptotis parvus. The sequence goes on along the minus strand of JAJIBD010009347.1, from coordinate 10,178 downwards.
TCACATGCTATGATGACCATGCCCTGAGTGTGAATGTGAGTAGAGGGGTAGAATTTAAAGCTTCCTGTTTTTCCTTATCCCATCACATGTCTAAAGCAAAAAGAACCATCACTTGATCACTTGAATCCCATTATTCATCGATTTGCTCGAGGGGGTGCCAGTAACATTTTCATTGGACCCTATCACATGCCAATGTAGCCCAATGGCATCTGGTTGCTTCAGGAATATGAAGAGCTTCAAACCGTTCCTTCAAGGTCTTGATAAAGAAGTCTGACCATCTTGTAGGTGGGCAGCCACGTGATCTTTTGACATCCCATGGGATCCAGTCGGTAACAGCTCTAGTCCAGCGGTCGTCTCCAAATCGCATTACATGTCCAGCCCATCTGATTTTTGATTCCTTGGCAAACGAGACAGAGTCCCTGATTCTGGAATAGAGACGGAGGTCGGAACTCCAGATTCCTTCTCTCACTTGAGTGAGGCGTGATATTCCAAGCATAGCTCTTTCGATTCCTCTCTAGGAGACCCGAATAGCATTCTCATCCTGCTTTCGTAGGGCCCAGGTCTCTTTTTTTTCTCCCTGTAAAGAGAACCATGTGTACACTAATGTGTTATTTTTGAAAATCACCATCAGAGGTTTGAATTCATTTTATTTTATTACAGATTAAATTCAGTGACCCCTGATTTTAACTCATGGGTGTGGACAGATAGCAATTATAGATAAAGATTAAAATGTCATTTTAAACAGAAACTTCAGCAAGGAAGAAATTGAATGGCCAAAAAACATATGAAAAAATGCTCACCATCACTAATCATCAGAGAGATGCAAATCAAAACAACAATGAGATACCACTTTACACCACAGAGACTGGCACATATTCAAAAGAGCAAGAACAACAAGTGCTGGCGTGGATGTGGGGGAAAAGGGGGACACTCATCCATTGTTGGTGGGAATGCCGGCTGGTACAGCCTTTCTGGAAAACAATATGGACTTTCCTCCAAAGACTAGAAATTGAACTCCCATTTGACCCAGCCATACCACTCCTGGGAATCTACTCTGGGAAACCAAAGGTACGCAGCGGAAACACCATCCCTACTTTTATGTTCATAGCAGCATTATTCACAATAGCCAGAATCTGGAAGCAACCAGAGTGCCCGAAAATCGATGACTGGATAAAGAAGCTTTGGTACATCTACACAATGGAATACTATGCAGCTATTAGGAAAAATGAAGTTATAAAATTTGCCTATAAATGGATGGACATGGAGAAGATTATGTTGAGCGAAATTAGCCAGAAGGAGAGAGACAGACACAGAATGACTGCATTTATCTGCATAACATAAATATATATGTACATATTAAGATACCAATATCCAAGGTCAAGTGAAACATATATCAGGAGGTCTTGTCAAAGGTGGAAATTATCACAAATGTGTGGGAGTCAGAGGTTAGGTAAGACAGAAAATGAAACAGTGTGCTAACAATTGTCGAGGGTACTAATGCCAACCTAGAACTGAGCATTAAATAGAGGCAAAAAGATACACATGACAACCCTTTAATGTATTATCTGTAATCCATAGTCTGGGGGGGGAAGGGAAAAGAGAAAAAGAGAGAGAAACGGAAAGAAATAAAGAACCTGCCATTGAGCTGGGCTGGGGGAGGGGGAGGGAACCGGGGACGTTGGTGGTGGGAGATGGGCACCGGTGGCGGGATGGGTGCTGAAACACTGTATGACCAAAACCCAAATATGAACTTTTTAATTGTATATCCTTGTAATTGTAAAAATAAAAAAATTTTTAAAAAATTAAAAAAAAAAATAAAAATAAAATGTCATTTTAGGACAAATGTGCCAAGTGAGAGTCATTTTCTAGGATTATGTCACTATTTGAAAGTCTTCAAAAAATCATTTCTCATCCCTTGGAAATGCAAATCCTGAGCTCTTAAAAGATGGAGAAACTGAGACATGATCCAGATGTAGAAATTCTAGGCACCAACCAGAGAGCGGTGAACACCAAAGCCTTCAGAAAAAGGAGAAACTATGAAAAGTCTAAAGAATATGAAAGGACTATCAAGAGTGCAACGCTTTCCCTGTGACAATGCCCAGATAACTCTTATATATTCAAGAGAATTCCATACCAAAACAATTTAGAGAAATTTTTATATAATATTCTTTCAAAAGCTAATCTCTACTTTTTTTCTACTCTGGACAAGTCCAGGTTCTCTTTTCGACACACATTTCTCTCTTTCTTTCCCCTCACACTTCTTAGCGTAAATTTCTTTAAGCACAAACTATTTGGTTTACCTTTTTTAAAAAGAATCATGGCTATAGAATGACTGCATTCATTAATGGGATATAAATATATACCTATGTTCTATTAATTGTGGGAAACGGTAATGCCAGACTAGAACTAAGCATGGAATACACACAAAGAGATTTACATGATAAACCCTAAATGTCTATAGGGCAAGCCAAATGTGTAAGAGAAGAGAGAGAGAGAGAGAGAGACAGAGAGAAGAAAAGAATAGGAAAAGTGCCTGCTATAGGGGCAGACTTGGGGAGGTGGGAGAGAATTTGGGGACATTGGTGATGGGAATAGAGCACTGGTATGACTGAAACCCAATCACGAACATCTTTGTAATTATATATCACACGTGGTATAATAAAAATAATCCTGGCAAAATAGTTAAAGACTACCCCCACCGATTGCATTGCCTTAGTTATTTTAAGAACATGCTTTAAAAACATTTTTCTATGTCCCATAACATCACCTGGGAACATTGAGTTGCTTTGATACCTCTTCAAAAGATAAAGCGAGCCACTAAACACACTGCCCAGTATGGAACCAGAGGGGTGTGATTGCATGCTGACAGAGAAGTTATAAAATAATATACTTTACAAAGCAGCCCGAGGGAGAAATGCTAGCAGTGGAAACAAAGGGACTCTGTCAAATGCCTGAAGTAGGCTCGGATAGGACTTTCACCTTATTGCTTTAGTTTTTCCTCACAAGATTCCTGTGGGACAGGTATGCCTTTCTTTTATTAAAATGCAGATAAACTCAGATAAGAAAAGTTAGTTTTCAAAGTCTTTCTGTCAACAGCGAATAACAATGGACTTACATTTACTGTTACTCCATAAGTAATATGCTGAATATCTATAGTAGGAGATGCCATAATGTTAGTTAGCCAAAAATATTAACCCTGTACAAAACATGAACAGCTGGTCTGCAGATAGCTAGATTTTACCTGAAAAAATATGATCAATAAAGTAACCAAGTACTAGTAATAAAGCAACACACCTCCTGAAAAAGAGCAAATGCAGCTCAATATTAGAAATCTTTACTTGCTGAGATTAATTAGGATTCCCTCTAGCAAATAGCTAAGGTCTGTTTCAGAAAGAGGAGCACTCTAAGGTATAACAATAGAACTACTGACTTGATCACAGCCAAATTACTAGATCTCTGAGTCAGGGAAACAGGGCAAGAGTTAAGTTGCTTATCTTGCATGTGACTAATCCTGATTCAACCCCTTGTGCCACATGGTCTCTGTATCCCTGCCAGGAGAAACCCCTAGCACAAATTGGGAAATAGCTCTGTGGTAAGGCCCCCCAAAATAAAATAAAACAAAGTAATAAATAAAATGAATAAAAAAGGAAAATAACTCCATTTTTGTGATTGTTCCATCTTATGTAACTTGAGCTATTTCAACAGATGTTAAAATTTTCACTGAGGGGCCAGAACTATAGCACAGTGGGTAGGGCATTTGTCTTACATGCGGTGACCCAGGTTCGATCCCCAGCATCCTATATGGTCCTCTGAGCACTGACAGAAGTAATTCCTGATTGTAGATCCAGGAGTAAACCTCTAGCATGGATGGGTGTGACCCAAAAAGCAAAAAAAAAAAAAAAAAAATTCACTGAGATTATCTTACTGATAATAGTTTGAACTTAAACAAATTTTTTCCATGTCTATTAAGCACAAAAAGTAACACATGAGGGATAGAGGAGTTTTCTTTTACCACCAGATAAGCCAGTTATTATGGGTAGGTTAAATTGTATCCTCCAGAAAGATATTAGAGTTGATGACTATTACCAAATCTAGACATAGGATTTTGCAAATGTGATTAGTTAACATGTGGTCTAAATTCTGGCCATAATTGAATATGATTTTGCCTTTCTGAAAAGGGGAATTTGCACAAAGACATAGAGACAGAAGGAAATACCAATATAATCCCAATAAAATGCCATATGACAAAGATTACAGGTACACCACCAACAGCTAGGAGATAAATACTGAGCAATATCTCCTCCAAGTCTTGGAGGAAACCACCCCTAATGATAACACTTCACTATTAGATTTCTAGCTTCCAAAATTGAGAGATAATAAATTTCTATTCCTATGATACACAAACCATGACACTTTATTCTAGCAACCCTAGCAGGCTAATTCACCAACAAGAATAAGTTGTTTGAGGTGTGACTGGCCAGTAGCTGCTAAGCACTTCCAGGGAGGTCAAGACCTAAACAGCATCCTATCCTCAAGCATCTGCATTGAATCACCAGACCACATGGAAGAGAATCACTGGAAAAAACCACCAGGTGCCCTGGGCACTTCCTGTAGATACCAAATAAAACAATTAATAGCTGTATATTTTCAGCACAATCATGATGCTGCAAAATTTCAGATGGTATAGTTTTCTATAGTAGTGTTTCACAAATTTTTCCCCATCAAGGTTCCCTACTGTCTTTGCTTTTTTCCCGTGACTTTCAGTCCTACTGGTTACTCACTAGTCCATTATCATGGCCATTCCTGATCTGATTTTCACCTGTGGCCCCTTGGAATATCCTAAAGGCCTACAGAGGGCGTGTGGTAATGCCGAGTTGAAAAACACTGTCCTAGAGAACTATTGACCCAAACTATTTATGTATCAGATGAGAATATTTAGCTGTTTTAAAGTATCTTCATTTTGATCTAACTCCATGAGTTATCTTGACATACAACATGTTTACATGCCACTGACTCAGTAAAAAGTGTATCAAATCTGAGTCTTTTCTGAAACCAATGTTAACTGAGATGTCAAATTTTCCTAAACTATCTGCACTCTGGAGAAATTTCCATCTAATATGCCCAATTAGATAATGTTGAATCACTGAAAACACTCAACATATTAATAGAAGTTCTACTATAGTTCATTTAAAAGCTAGAGACACAAATGTTCCAAGTTGGTCCAAATATTCATCCCTTGACTCACTCATCTTTATAACTGTTACCTTTACCTAACCTCCCTCCAAAATATGGTCATTACATACAAATATGTCTCTTATTTGTGTCTGACAAGTTTATCATAGCTTAAACATGAATAAACTAAATTCATTCTTCTTGTGCAGTTGCTTTTTGATGGTAAGTATATAGGTTTTGTACTAAAGTCAACCAGGAAACTCTTGGAGATATATTCTTGCAGTTGTTTTTTATTCCTTAGATATCCACCCCAAGAGTTAAGGTATTTATTTTAAAGTGTGCAGCATCTTATTTTTGCTAAACACATTTCATATTTATATAATTTTGAAAAAAAGCTAATGCAACCACATCAGAGAAACTACATGGAGATTGTGTGTGTTCTTCTGGTGTGAATTTGTGCAGTTTGGTTTGAGTATTGGAAGTAGTTGCATGAATACAAAAGTTTTACAATGATACTTGTTTGTATATACATAAGAAGCGTTTGAATTCTAGTTTTTTAGTCATTCTTCTTACTCAAATCTAAGGTATCCTGTGTAAGGTAAACAGGATAGATATAGCTATTGTACTTGCTCATGTAGCTCATCTTGCTCACAGACTGCAATGATAGGTATCAGAATCATTTTCAACAGTTTTTGCTGGAGATTAGAAAACATATGGTGAAAACACTGGTCATCCAACCAAACAGCCATGTCGACTCTCCCTGAACTTTCTAATGAGCAGCAAAATTTCCATTTACACATACGTTGTCAGAGTCAATAACTGTTCCCTTTAGACTTCTCTCTTGATTGTGAAGCCAGCTTGGAGGTTTTGCCAAAACCCTCATTGAAATGCAGAGCTACCATTGCAATAAGGTTTTCCAGTAGCCCCTATATTTGGTTTTGGGGTAAGGACAGTGCCCTTCCCTAACGGACAGATGGGGAAAGGTAAGTATCTGACACAGAAACCAAATGTGACCTAGCAGCTTAGTTAGATGCTGTCTTTGCCCTTCAGATTGTGAATTCTCTAAGAATGAAGAGGAAGGAGACAACAAAAGTTTAGTTTGTCAAAGGAGGTTACTAAATAGAGCGGAACATTTAGCCAGAAGGAAAAGTAATTCATAAAAGTAGATGATCGTTTGTGGGTCCCTTACAGACAAACCTGAGAATTGACCAACTAGATCAGAAATGGCAAAGATGAGGGGAGAGAGTGATCCAAGCACTTTCTCAAAAGAGGCAAAGATCCTAAAGTGGAAATTTGGGGGAAAATATAAGGCAGTAAAAGATTATGAAAAGAAGAGACAGTAAGGAACATGAAATCCAGTAAAGGGTCTCTGCAGCTGTGTGGGCCCTGCCTGACTGTGAGCACCTGGGACCCGGTTCTGGCCATACACCACATAGAACTGGCACCAAGCTGACAGGGTACAGTCCAACCATGCCTGCTCAAGTTTAATGCCCAACGAACTAGGAAATAAAAACACTTAAATCATGTCTGAATAGTGCCAATTTTATAAGGAAGAGAAAAATTACATTGCATATTCACAAATTATTTAAATATAATTTATATTCAAGACACATCCCCGAGGTGGGAAGGAATAAAAAGAAACCATCAGGATCCTGAGACATTTTGGCAAGGAATTGCATGCACAAGTACAAGAGAATATTTTTTAACAATATGCCTATATTATCACATGTTAAATTATTTAAGAGAATCAGGACACAGTGCATCTTGTTTTCCAGGGTTCCAAAAGCGCTCCTTTTCCTCCCTCTGAGGAGAATAAAAGGGAGCTTTTCCAAAATAAGTAACTTCTGCTTGCAGAAAATTAGCAGTCTGTCATCGGCATTACGGGCATTGTTATATAATCACCGCCTTTACTGTGCTAAAATTGTTTTAAATAAACGTACTGTGGACCATGTGTCATGTGCTGAATGGAAGCCACAGTCGGGAGTTCTTTTCAGCAAATAAAATATCTGACAAAGACACGAAATCTTCTATTCAGGACACAGAGTTTGGTGGTATGATACATTGTATGTTATTTTAGTGACTTTATTATTGCTATTTTTCTGCCCTTTTGAAATGTGATTCTCAGCCCCCCATGAAGACCCATACTTGACTGAACATACAAGCTAGAAAAGCTGTTTCTCTAAAGTCAATTAAGTTTAGAAATGCAAGTAATCATTCCCTTTGCTGAGTGAGGAAGCCTCCAATTTCACTGTATAAACATCGCAAATTTTATGTCTTTTTCTCTGCAAAAATGTAGGTGGAACAATTATGTAAAACTTGAAATATATGTGTGTATATACATATATACAAATATACATATATATGTATATGTATATATAATATATATTGGTATTACTTATATATATTACTTATATATACAACATATTATATATACACATATATATACATATATATGTTGGTGTTACTTAAAAACAGGGTGTGGGGCTGGAGATATATAGTACAGCCTATAATCAGGAGTGATCCTTGAGTGCAGAGCCAGAAGTAAGCCCTGAACACAGCTCGGCACAGCCCAAACATTCTCCCACCCCTACAAAAATTAAGAGGGAGTGATGATATATGGTAGCTATAAGATGAAACAATGTGTTCTAAGTAAAAAACAGAAGAGAATATTTCAGAAAAAAAGATCCTTCCAGACCCATTTGGAGACTTCACTCACAATTAAGTAACTAACTCCTGAGATAACAGCTGAACCAATACTTTCTTTAAAACATAAAGAACAGGAGCTAGAGAGATAATGCAGAGGAAAACACATTTGCCTTGCACACAGGTGACCCGGTTCAATTCTCTTGGCACCACACTTGGTCCTCAGAGTTCCGCTAGGAGTGATCCAGGAGTAAATCCTAAGTGCCACTGGGTGTGGCCCAAACATAAAAATAATAATAATAAATGATATAACCTGTCTGAAACGAGTATTACTAGTAAATTGTGAGGATATTGATTTAAATTGCAATTGTTGGAGCACCAAAATCTTGAAACAACACAAGTGTCCAATTACAAGAAGAAGCTGAGTATACCAACAACAGTTCTGGAATCCAGGGCAGAAGAAGTGATTTCAAAAATAAAGAAAGAAGTTGTACTACTGAGTAAGATAAAATCTGGGAGGTTGAGATGCCCTTAAAGTGTAAGATGATTAACAGAGTGAGAGGCAGTAAACAGAACTCAGATCATTGACATTAGATTTAAAAAAGCTATGTTGTACACAGGAAGAGGAATAGTTTGCATTTCCACCAGTCAGAATGGGAAAGGTGGGACCTCATAGTAAGAACATTGAACCAAGTTTTTAGCAGGACCTTGGAAATTAAGCTAATCTAACCAACTTAGCCCCTAAAATTAGAATTGTCATAGACTGGCCCTTACATAGCAGGCTCTGACTCCGTGGTTCTCAAGTTTATTTGTCCTATCTTTGCCTTTTCAGAGAAAAGAATTACTCAGAAACTCTGAAAAAAATCTACCTCTTTTGAGCTAATAAACAGAAAGATGTTGTGACAGATAGTTTTGTATCCTTTATGTATCTATATTCATATCTATATCTTACAACATAATAGAGAAAAATGCTGTTAAAAAAAACCTTCGAAGCTTAAAGTTACAAAATCATTTAGTAAAGGCAATCATCGTAATAGTCACATTATACAAAGAAAATTAAGATGATGGATAATATAAAATAAAATGACATTTAAAATAATCCTAATGATGCTAGGATTGTTTTTATCAACTTATATTATATATACCCTTGTTTGGTTTCCCCAAATACCACAAGTGAGCAGACACCTGTATGTTATTGCAGCTAGAGCCAAGATCCTGAAACAACCCAAATATCCCACAATAGATCAGTGGATGAAACTGTGTGTATATAGCTAATTATTTACTTCTCAACCATAATAAACGATGAAATTTTGTCTTTGGTACCATGTGAATAGATGTGTAGGGAATGTGTGGGGAATAGGGAGGCCAATGTTAAATGAAATAAGTCACAGAGAACTACAAGTATTGAATGATCTCGCTCATTTGCAGGATATAATGTAAAAAAGTAAGAGGGATAGACAATATCCAATGAAAATGAATACTTAGATACAGTCCACAGAACTAAAGTTACCAAGAGGACAGGGTAAGTGAGTTTAAAGATACAATGGATCATGGTAAAGGAGATTATGTATCACACCACACCACACCTAACTAGTGAGTGTGGTGTGATAAACATTGTATGCTGAAGGCATGTAATTTTTTTTTTTTTGCTTTTTGGCTCAAACCCAGCAATGCTCAGGGGTTACTCCTGGCTCTGCACTCAGGAATTACTCCTGGCAGTGCTCAGGGGACCATATGGGATGCCGGGATCGAACCCAGGCGTGCAAGGCAAACGCCTCTACCCACTGGGCTATCGCTCCCAGCCCCCAAGGCATGTAAATATTTATGATCCTGTAAATCAATGTTATCACAATTAAAAATGAATACAAACTACAAAAAGAAATCCTAAAGATAAATTGAACCTTGTGTTTAGCTCTATTTTTGTCAGAAGCATTCTTTTTTTTTAAAGTATTTTTATTATACCACCGTGAGATATACAATTACAAAGATATACAGTTACAAAGTTCATATTTGGGTTTTGTCATCAGTGTTCCAGCACCCATCCCTCCACCAGTGCCCATCTCTCACCACCAACGTCCCGGGTTCCCCCCCCCTCCAGCCCGCCTCCATGGCAGGTTCTTTATTTCTTTTCCCTTTCTCTCTCTTTCTTTTCCTTCCCTTCCAGACTATGGATTACAGCAGCCCTACTCCCACACATTTGTGATAATTTCCAATTTTGACAAGACCTCCTGATACATGTTTCACTTGACCCTTGGATATTGGTATCATAATATGTACATATATATTTATGTCATGCAAATAATGCAGTGATTCTGTATCTGTCTCTCTCCTTCTGGCTAATTTCACTCAACATAATATTCTCA
>JAJIBD010009346.1:0-55179 GCA_021461705.1 Cryptotis parvus | reverse complement strand
CCACGTAGCTCTTGGTGTCTGGAACACTATTTGTACTGTTGTGGGCCCCACCCACAGAGCTCCAGAGGGGCCACTCAGTGCTGGAGGTTTAATTCAGACCTTATACATGCAAGGCATGTGTTGTGGCACTTGGGAATCCCAGCCCTCCCCACTCCCCTCAAATCTCCTGTAATCTTTAGAGTGACATCACTGTGTTGCCAGCCTGGAAAGTCTATGACCAGCTTCAGCTCAGATACGGCTGAAATTCGAATGGGTTAGGGGGCACTGGGGGATCTGGGGGGGCTACTGCCTGCTGCTGCCTCTCCCAGCAACTCCCTTTCTCAGAACTTTGCCCATGCTCATGACTTCCTGCTAACACCCTAGAGTTAACCTTTGTCCTTAAACAATTTTTTTCTATTTATTCTCTTCCCCCAGCCTGTTTTCCTCTCCCTCCTGGCAGGGGTTTTGAGCTGTACCTGCAGTGCTGGGGACAGAGGTGGTGTTACCCCCAGGCCTGTGCTCCAGGGCCATGTGGCACTGAGACTGAACCAGTCAGTGGCATGCAAGGCTCTCTCTCTCTCTCTCTCTGCTCTCTCTCTCTCTCTCTCTCTCTTGCTTGCTCGCTCTCTCTCACTCTCTCTCTCCTAGACTTGCTTCTTATTTTGATGTTTTTTCCTCTGGATAAACTAAGAATAAGAAATATTTTTTCTTGGGCCGGAGAGATGGCCCAGCGGTAGGGCGTTTGCTTTGCACACCGTCGCCTATGCCGACGCCTGGGTTCGATCCCCAGCATCCCATATGGTCCCCGAGCACTGCCAGGAGTGATTCCTAGGTGCAGAGCCAGGAGAAACCCCTGAGCATCGCTGGGTGTGACCCAAAAAGAAAAAAAAAAAGAAATATTTTTTTTCCTTTCCTTTTTTTGCTTCTTGGGTCACACCTGGCAATGCTCAGGGGTTACTCCTGTCTCTGAATGCAAGAACTGCTCCTGGCAGTGCTAAGAGGACCATATGGGATTCCAGGACTGAACCCGGGTTGGCTGTGTGCAAGGCAAATGCTCTAACTGTACTATCAATAATTTTATTTCTTGCCCCAGTCATAAATAAATAAATAGATAGATAGATAAATAAATAAAAGAATTATTTTATAATTTGGCCCCCACTATTACTATCACTATCCTCCTGTTCATCATCAGTTTGCTCGAGCGGGCTCCAGTAACATCTCCATGTGTCCTGTCTCATGCTAGTAGAGCCCAAGGGCATCTGCTCGCTCCAGGAACATAAAGAGCCTAAAACCATTATATTAGGTCATGGGAATGACCTAACATAATTGTTACTGGTATTTGGCATATCAAATACAACACAGGCAGCTTGCCAGGCTTTGCGTGGGTGGCATACTCTTGTAGCCACCTCTAAATACAGCATTTATTGATGAACCGCGCGCCCGCTAGCTGGGCCGTGATAGGCTCGTCTGCTGGGCGGAGTTCTGACGATAGGGAGGTCCAGATGTGGAAAATGGCGGCCCTCATGGAGTGGGGGGGGTCGTCTGGCTTGTTGCGAGGCTCTGCTGGGGTGGCGGGCCAGGGCTAGAACCCGCCATCCATCCCGGGCACCTCGTGAGCAGCTGGGCATAGGGAGAGCTGGTAGCAGCTCTGCCCCATGTCTGTGAGTCTCTGGACCAGCATACCTGGGCCGGATTGGAAAAAAAAATAATTTGGTCCCAATAATTTTATTTCTAACCCAGAAAGCTCTGCTTATTTATGCTTCCTGATCAAAAAGGAAATAGTTCGTTTTATCTTTATTTCATCTCATTTTTCTTGTATTATAAACATCTAAAAAAATGATTCAACTTCAAAATTTCTTTTTTTTTTTTTTTGGCCACCGGCGTGCTCGGGGTTACTTTCTGGTCGCGCGGGGGGGGGTTGACCCGGGCCGCCGCCGCCGCCCCGGGGCTTCGCGCCAAAATTTCATGTCATTATTTTTGGGCAGTGTTTATGGGGAGCACACCCAGTAGTGCTTGAGTCAGTGTTGATAGTTACTCCCAGCTTTGTGCTCAGGGTCCCATATGGCTCCAGGGACCTAATGTTGGGGGTGGTTGGCTGCATGTAAGGCAAAGCATCTTAACCCTTGTACTATCTCTGGCCTGAAATTGCTCAACTTTTAAAATAGCCCATCCTCAAATCTCCTCAGTTAGATTCATAAATCCATTTGGTACTTTTCCTGGTATGCAGTGGCAAATGGTTAATTAAATCTAATTAATTTAGTTAACTGTTGTAGTATATACATAAATCAAGGTCCCTTTCTCTAGTTGCACTAAGAATACTCTCCTTTATTTTTCTGTTGTTCTTCTTTTACTTCTGGCTCTGTGCTTGGGGTCACTCGTGGTTTGTTGCTCAGGGTTCACTTCCAGTTGCGCCTCGGACCAACTAGGGATCAAACCCAGCCACCTGCATGATAAATGTCAGCCTGTTGCACTATCTCCTGGAATCGCTCCCATAGGTTGCTCAAGGGACCATATTTGGATGCTGGGGATTGAACCCGGGTCAGCAAAGCGAACACCCTGCCTGCTGTACTATCCCCCCAGTCCCTCATTATCCTTTAATAATAATCCTTACGGGGCAAGAGATGGCCCCAAAGTGTGAGGTGTCACACAGGAGGCTCCAAGTTTAATCCCTGAGCACCAGTAGGGTAGCCCCAGTGACCCGGGCCCCAGCACGGCCTGACCAGTCCTAGCATGAAACCACACAGCTAGTCCCAGTATCCCTAACAGTGGTAACTAGGGGCAGGGGGGGTAACCAGGGGAGACTTCCTCATTAGAGAGAACGCTTTACTAATGTTCCCCAAAGTTCTTCCAGCTTCCGCTCTCCACGCAGCCCCCAAACCACTGTCCATGTTTGTTCAGTTGTGCATTAGGCCCAAACCCAACCTGCGCAGGTGCTACTCCTAGCATTGTTTGTGTTTAGGGGTCATTCCTGGTGGTTTTTTTTTCTTTTTGGGTCACACCCGCGATGCTCAGGGGTTACTCCTGGCTCTGCACTCAGGAATTACTCCTGGCGGTGCTCGGGGACCCATATGGGATGCCGGGATTGAACCCTGGCCGGCATAGGGCCGGCCGTGTGCAAGGCAAATGCCCTACCCACTGGGCTATCGCCCGGCCCCATTCCTGGTGTTATTTGGAGACTCAAACCCAGTCAGGGGCGTATAAGGCAAATACTTTCACCCCGTCCTATAATATCCCTCATGTGTTTAGGCTTCATACCCTATTTCTAGGTAAGAAAATTGTTTCACTTAATCCACTAAGTAACAAATGTGGCAGCTGAAACTAACTGGCTTAACACAATAAATAGTATTCACTTTTTTTTTTTTCTTTTTTGGGTCACACCCGCAATGCTCAGGGGCTACTCCTGACTACTCTGCACTCAGAAATTACTCCTGGCGGTGCTCGGGAGACCATATGGGATGCCGGGATCGAACCCAGGCCGGCACAGGCCAGCCACATGCAAGGCAAATGCCCTACCCGCTGGGCTATCGCTCCGCCCCCATAGTATTCACTTTCTACTTGCAAAGAATTTTGCAATTTGGTCACGACTTGAAGACAGCTTAGCTCTCCATCAGGTGGCTGCAGCTGGGGGGCTCCACTAGCGGGCGGGGGCAGCTTGCATTGCCCTCTTAGAGAGCCTGGCAGCTGGGCGGGGCGAGCCCATGAGCTCAGCTGAGGCTGTACCCGGACTTCATCTTCCCTGTGGGCCTCTCCACGGGCTGCTTGGGCTTCCACAAGTGATTGCAGGGAAGTGACTGAATCTCGAAACTATTTAGGAGGTAAAAACTGGGAGGCTATTGCATAATGTGGACTGATCTCACACTGCTGAGTACTACACTTAAAAATGGTTAAAACGACAATGGGGGCCGGAGCGATAGCCCAGCGGGTAGGGCGCTTGCCTCGCACAAGGCCGCCCATGCTGGCCCGGGTTCGATCTCCGGCATCCCATATGGTCCCCCCGAGCACCGCCAGGAGTAATTCCTGAGTGCAGAGCCAGGAGTAACCCCTGCGCATCGCCGGGTGTGACCCAAAAAGGAAAAAAAAAAAAAAGGTTAAAACGGGGCAGGGAGCTAGCACAGGGAACGAGACAGCTGCCTTGCAGGCAGCCAATCCGGTTTGATGCTGGGTACCACATAGAACTCCCATACAAGTGCCACCAGGGGTGACCTAAGCAGAGAGCCAGGAGTAAGCCCTGAGCACTGGAGGTTGTGGCCCCAGCCCCTCCGAAAAGGGTTAAAACTGCACCATAGTGATAGTACAAGGGCACATTTTTGCATGCAGCTCACCCTGGTTTGATCCCCCAGCACCACATATAGTAACCCGAGCCCTCCAGGGGAACTCAGAGACAGTCATGAGCACTGTGGGGTGTGGCCTCCCCCTCCACACCCCCCAAATAGCTACATATGGGTTAGAAATCTAACGCAAAGGATTGAGTGCACACCTTGCACGCTGAAACCTACGGTTTGGTCCCAACTGCAAAGTCTCCTGAGCACCACTGGGTGTGGTCCCCAAACCAAACCAACGAAAGTCCAACATGGCAAATACGGTGCTGGTGTGTTGGGTGTGCCAAAAGCACAATAAAGGAATAAAATCAGAGGAAGATGGTCACGGAACTGGGGTAGGACAAGGGACAGAGAAGCGGCACTCATGACAAAAGCAATAAAACACACGTGTTTGCCTCAGCACATTCTGGGAGCCAACTGGGCTGGCAGAGCATGCAGCCTGGGAAGAGACAGTCACAACACATGTGGACCGTCCCCCAGCTCTACTCTAGTCCTAATACACAAAGCCAGGCCATACAAATTGCCCCAAAAAGATCCTTAATCGGAGAGAGTAAGGGAAAGAAATAAAGAACCTGCCATGGAGGCGGGCTGGGGGAGGGGAGGGAACCGGGATGTTGGTGGTGGGAGATGGGCACTGGTGGAGGGACGGGTGCTGGAACACTGTATGACCAAAACCCAAATATGAACTTTGTAATTGTATATCTTTTATTTGTATATCTCACGGTGGTATAATAAAATACTTAAAAAAAAAAAAAGATCCTTAATCGGATTGCATTTCCCAGAGACAAACATCTAAGATATAATTATAGGTTAGGATTTTTTTTTTTTTTTTTTTGGCGTTACACCCAGCGATGCTCAGGCATTACTCCTGGCTCTACACTCAGGAATTATTCCGGCAGTGCTTGAGGAACCATATGGGATGCCGGGATTGAAGCCAGGTGCAGCTCCATATTGACCACACGCAAAGGCAAATGCCCTACCTGCTGTGCTATCGCCGGGCCCCAGGCTGGGATTTCACAAAGCAAGCCTCAAAGCGAACACAGCCAGGGAAAATGATGGGTAACGGAGAAGACAGGTGCCTCCAGTTCCCTCTCAACCCAGCAAGGAGCCTTCTGAGCCACAGGCAGCTCTTGGGGACGGGAGGGGAGGAGGCAGTGGAGTTGGTCAAGAGCCCAATCTTTCTAGGACATAGCCTATAGCCTTAGTTCTCTTGGTGTGTCTGGAAACTATTACTACCGAGATTTCACTTCTGAAATTTTTTCTCTCTGAAGTAGTAAACGGATCATAAAGATCGTTTATGCACTGAATGTACATTCCCCACCATCCCGCTCCTCCCTACATACAAATTCCTCTCACTAGCAAAGGTTAATAAAGCAGTCAGTCTACTTACAGATTTTCTTTAGATTTTATTGGTTAATATATGACTCTATTCTTTTCTTTTGGTGGCCACACCTGGTGATGCTTAGGGTTGCTCCTGGCTTTGTCTCAGGAACTACTCCTGGCAGTGATGAGGGATATATGCAGGATACTAGTCAAGCGCTCTATCCACTGTACTATCGCTCCAGATTCTCAAATGTCTCCCCCAACCCCGTTTATTTTTTTTGCTTTTTGGGTCACATCTGGCAAAGCTCAGGGGTTTCTCCTGGCTCTGCACTCAGGAATTACTCCTGGCGGTGCTCGGGGACCATATGGGATGCCGGGATCAAACCCGGTCAGCTGCATGCAAGGCAAACGCCCTATCCGCTGTGCTATCGCTCCAGCCCTATCCCTATTTTATTTCAACACCAAAGGTTAACAAAGTTGTTCATGATGATGTGTTCCAACACCAATCCCACCACCACAGTTTGTCACCTTCCTGAACCACTGTCTCCATTTTTCCCGACCATCCCTCAAGCCTGCCCCCATAGCAGACCACAATAACCTATTTTATATTGCTTGTTATCACTAGATAGCTAATAGAATGATAAAAAAAATTACTTCAGCAAAATAAAATTTATGAAAATTATTGTATCTCACCACGGGACTTTCCTGAGGGTTTACTAAGCTGTTGTTACTAGTTAGGCCTTCTGTGTTAATATTTTTGTTAGCTGGCTTCCGTTATATTCCCATCCAATCACATGGCATTGGAGCTGTCATGTGGCCATGAACGTAGCAGTATGCTCCAGAAAATTCAGAAAATGTAGCTGGGCAGTGGCAGCAGTGAACATGAGCGTGGCTGCAGGGAGCTTCCAGAAGTATGGGGAGATGAGGGGACATTACCCACCCTGACTCTGAGAAGGCCTGGCGTTTTCAGCCAAAATACAAACAAAACATATACCTGAAATAAAAATGGCAGGCTGGCATCTCCGTGGAGCAGTCGTGAGACGGTGGAGCTCAGCCAGAGGCACGGCAGTGTGAGTGTAGCTGCCCAGGGTTTTGTAGGCAGGAGCCTGGCCTGTCCCAAGAATGCCTGGAGGTATCAGCCAGGACTGGTGTATCCAAGAAATTTTGCAACTAGTTGATCTCTTTCTAGATTTAATTATGACTTGTGCTTACATGGTGGCGGTGGTGGGGTGTGGATTTCAAACAAGTCTTTAAGATTTTTTTCAGGGGGTGTCAGGGAGCAAATCTTGGCCAGCTGTGATCAAGGCAAGTACTCTAGAAGTACCATCTCTCTGACCCTCAAATTAATCTTAATTATTCACCATGGAAAAGACAGAAAATAGAAGGGGCTGGAGCGACAGAATAGCTGGTAGGGCGCTTGCTAGCACATGACTGACCAGGGTTAGCTCCCAGACATCCCATATGGGTTCTCCTGAGCACTGCACTCAGGAATTACTCCTGAGTGCAGTGCCAGGAGAAACCCCTGAGCATTGCCAGGTGTGACACCCAAATCCAGAAAACAGAAGTTCTTTTACCCCTGCCTAGAAGTCATGTCTGTGGACTTTTCTGAAAACACCCTTAATTACACATTTGCCATTAACTTTATTTCAGGTCTCTCTGCTTTGTTACTGCTGAAGTGGAAGTCTTGGGTCCCTGTGCTGAAAGGTGTGATTTACTTAAAGCTTGGTTGCTTGCTTGCTTCCTTCCTTTCTTTTCTTTCTTCCTTCCTTCCTTCCTTCCTTCCTTCCTTCCTTCCTTCCTTCCTTCCTTCCTTCCTTCCTTCCTTCCTTCCTTCCTTCCTTCCTTCCTTCTATCTATCTATCTATCTATCTATCTATCCTATCTATCTATCTATCTAGATCTATATATCTTACATAGATATATATCTTATAAAATATATTTTATATATATTTTTTAAATATATCTGTCCAGGGGCCGGAGCGATAGCACAGCAGTTAGGACGCTTGCCTTGCACGCGGCTGTCCCAGGGTTTGAACCCCTGGCGTTCCATATGGTCCCCTGAGTGCCGCCAGGGTTAATTTTAAATGAGCGAAGAGCCAGGAGTAACCCCTGGGCATTGCCGGTGTGATGCCAAAAAGTATCTATCCATATAAATATGTATGTGTGTGTATATATAAATATATATTAGTTGCTCCCCCATTGTGCTTGGGGAACAGGTGACCTGAGATCAAACCTGGGCAATCAGAGCATGCTCTAGCCCTTGAGCTCTTTCTCTGGCTACAACTGGTGTGATTTAACACATTGCCTAGGGTGCTACAATTTGTGTTAATTAAGCCACATTCAAGTGTGAGCAGCGCTAGGTGGTAGGAACAGGCATCATCAATGTGAAAAAAAAATCTTCATAATCCCTTCAGTTTTTCTTTCTCATGCAAGTTCTCTACCTACCTACCTTGTACCTTCTGAAACATAAAAAGGGCCAGATCCATCTCCATTCTATCCCTGGCACCATATGTTGTCCTGGAACACCACCAGGAGTAAGCCTGAGCACCTGGGTGTGCCCCCCCCCAATAATAACACTAAAGACTGTGCCCATGAACCATGTGGTATTCCAGATGGCCCCACCATTGGTTAGCTGGAAAGACTTAAATGTTCAGGACTGAAAAATAATTAGTGGGGCTAGAGCAATAGTACAGCAGGTAGGGCATTTGCTTTGTACATGGCCTACCGGATTTGATCCCCAACATCACATATGGTCCCTGAGCAGAGCCAGGAGTAACCCCTGAGCATCACCAGGTGTGACCCAAAAAAGAAAAAAACAATAATCCCCCAAAATAATTAGTGGCAGTTACTAGGTGTTAGACTCAGATGTTAGAACATGGCAGACAAAGGAACTTTCCATGGAACTTACTTTTATTTTGGATCTGGAAGTTTCTGACTTTTAACAATAGACAGAGTGTCTGCTTGGCTTAAAGACAAAGGAATCAGGCTTAGCATTTGGGGGTGACGTCATTTGAACCTAGGCAGAGGTAGGGTCAGGTCCCTTAGCCTCTAGGGAACAATATCCTACCTACTCCCAGGGAGAGTCGGACTGGTACTATCAATGACTGGATTGTCAATGTCCTTGGGCCTTTGCCAGGTCCAGCAAGAAAATGCCTTCCTGTGTAGCTTGTTCTATAACTGGCAAGAAAGAGTAAGGAGGGCAAAGGGCTGGCGTTGTTGGTCAGAAAGGGGGCCAAGACCACCTCCCAGTCACTGCCCAGGAAGACATTGCCCCCTCCTGGCTCCCTGTATAACTCAGGGAAGAACTAAAAGCCGGGAGGGTTGGCCAAGTTCCCAGATTAACTGTAGCCAGCCCTTGCTTCCTCTGAGCTTCACAATAATTTCAATAGGTTCTTGTTTATTTTCATCCAGGAAACACTTTTTTCCTACAGAGAGAAGTGACATCATAACAACAATGAAATCTTCTAAAATTATTAGTCCTTGAGACTAGAGCAACAGTACAGGGGCAGGACACTGCCTTGCACCCAGCCAACCCAGGTTCAGTTCCTGGAACCTTTTAATGCCCTGGGTCTCAAACGAGTGATCCCTGAGTACAGAGCCAGGAGTAAGCCCTGAGTGCTGATGGGTGTGGCCCAAATACTGAAAAAAGAAAAAATATTTTTTTAGTCCCCCAATCCACAAACAGCGCTATCTTGAAATGTGTGATACTGTCTTGTTTTTTGCTCTTCAGTCACACCCTGAGATGCTCAGGCATTACTCTGGCTCCATACTCAAGAATCACTCATGGGGCCGAGCGATAGCCCAGTGGGTAGGGCATTTGCCTTGCACGCGCGGCCCATGCCGGCCCCGGTTTGATCCCCGCATCCCATATGGTCCCCTGAGCACCGCCAGGAGTAATTCCTGAGTGCAGAGCCAGGGGAAACCCTGAGCATTGCTGGGTGTGACCCAAAAAAAAAAAAAAAAAAAAAAAAGAATCACTCACGGCGATGCCTGGGGGACCAGATGGGATGCAGGGATTGACCGGGTTGACATATGCCCTACCAGTTGTACTATCTCTCAGCCTCACTTTTTGTGTGTGTGTGTGTGTGTGTGTGTGTGTGTGTTTTGCTTTTTAGGGTCACACCTGGTTGGTGATACTCAGGGGTTACTCCTGGCTCCGTCTCAAAAATTACTCCTGACAGTGCTCAGGGGATCATATGGGATGCTGGGGATTGATCCCGGTCCACCGCTTGCAAGGCAAATGCCCTACCCGCTGGCAAATGCCCTACTATCACTCCAGCCCCTCTCTGCCTCACTTTAAATTAGCAGTGTTCTTAAAACAAACCTTCATTAATTTTTAATTTTTTTTGTATTTTTGGGTCACACCTGGCAATGCTCAGGGGTCACTCCTGGCTCTGCACTCAGGAATCACTCCTGGGGGCCATAAGGGATGCTGCAGATCGAACCCAGGTCAGCCGCATGCAAGGCAAAAGGCCCAACCCAATATCACTCCGCCCCTATTACTTTCTTTTAAGTATAATTGCTGTTTTAGTTTTTGGTCCCCACTCATCAGTGCCCAGGGATTACTCCTGGTGGTGTTTGGAGGCCAGACACGGGTGCTGAGGATTAATCCTAGGTCAGCGGCACACTACCAGCTGTACCATCTTGACTCCTTTACCCTCTGAGCCAGCACGAAGATGAGATGCACTGGAGCTGTTCTGGGTTTTCAGTGTCTTGTCTCCAGAACAGCACTTTAACTCCCTGAAAGCAGGGCCCTTGGCTCTAACTCCCACTGCCACCCACAGCTTATTCCCAACAGTGCATAAGCCACTTTAGAGTGAAGAATGTCTGGTGGTGAGGGAGGAAAGATTAACAGTACAGAGAGCAAATAAATAATTAGAGGTGATTGGTGCAGGCAAGAAACAGCAGCTGTGTAAGGATTCCTGGGACAGGAATGGGAGTGAAAACCTACTGATGTACGGAATTTAACATCCATATTTTCGCAACAGTCAACCTTGAAAGCCCTAATGGTAGAATACTGGAAAAATTCTTCATAGCCCAGGAATGCACTGTATATGGACTGTAAATTTAAACTGAACGCAAAGCAATGGCAGCAGTGTAGGTCTAGCAAGATGGAAGAACTTTTGGGAGATGATGACTATCAGAACGTGCATTTTGGGTCAGACATCTGGAGCAGCACTGCCTTGCACACAGCTGACTTGGGTTTGAACCCCTGTTTGGGGGGGTGTTTGGGTCCACCCGCGATGCTCAGGGGTTATTCCTGGTTCTGCGCTCAGAAAGTACTCCTGGCAGTGCTCGGAGGACCATATGGGATGCTGGGTCATGAGCCTGCAAGACACATGCACTACCAGGTAGTGCTATGGCTCCAGTCCTATAAAGGGTTTGATCTCTGAACCAGGCACTGCATGGGTCCCTCCCCACAGCCTGCCAGAAGTAATACCTGAGCCCAGAGCCAGGTAAGCCCTGAGCAGTCAGGTGTGGCCCCAAACAACAAACCCCAAGAACTCTCATTTCACTGTGAAGCACTGAGGTTGGTGCAGTGCACATCTCCAAATTAGCAAGAACCTTTTTCCTTAAAAGCGCTTTTTTTTTTTTTGGCCAGCCCTGGCAGTGGCAGAGGGGACTCCTAGTTCTGTGCTCTGGCATGTTCCGGTACCAGGTAGTGCCAGGGATTGAAAACCAGGGTCTCCCCAGGTGCAAAACAACCTTGAGGGTCTGGAGAAACAGAAGAGAGGGTAAGGCGCTTGTTTAACCCAGGTTTGATTCTCAGCATCCAATAGGGTCCCTGAAGCACCACCAGGAGTGATTCTTGCTTATTGAGCCAGGAGTAACCCCTGAGCACCGCCAGGTGTGGTTCCAAACTCCCACCTCCCAAAAAAACAAACACCAAACCCTTAACTTCCCCTCCCCTTTAACCATTCTTTGACTTTCCCCCAAATATCTGTATAGGCCTAAAGCTCGGGTAGTGGGCAGAAAGAGCCCCTTAGCCCACAAATACTTATTGAGCGCCGGCTACATATTAAGTAGCATGTTTAAATAGCCGTAGAATAAAAAGAGATAACAGATCTTTCCAGGAAGGATCTTCCAGAATGGTAAGAGAGACACAGCTCGGTAAACAAACCTAATTCCTGAAGTCTGATAAGGGCCCCCGAGAAGTCTGCGCCACAGGCGGCTTAGCAGAGGGCAAAGGCGGGCGCGGGGAGCCCCTTCTGAGGACCGGGCGCTGGAGGGGGGCGGTTTGCTCTGGAGCCGCGTCCCCAATTCGCTAGCCCGAACCGTGCAGCCTCTGGGAGGTCACTCGAGTTACGCCTCCGGGTCATTTCAAACTGCCCACGAGGAGGCGAAGGAACGGGGGCTCCGGCAGTCCAGCAAGCCAAGGGTCTCGCACCGGGGTCGCTCCGGGAGAAAGGCGCAAAAACTCTAGTGATAAGCACTCGCACAACTCCCCGAAGTCCCCGCACCCCCACCCCGCCGTCCCGGCTGGGGTGCGCGGCGGAGGGAGCGGCGGGACGACCGGCCCAGCTCCCCCTCCTCCTCCCCCGGCCGTCGCCCTCCGACCTACCGCCGAGTCGGGGGCTGGGGTCGGCCGCTTCCGCCTGCGCCTGGCCGCCCCTCCCCGGCGCGCGCCATCCGGCCGCCCGGCAGCGCCCAGGGCGCAGCCCCTCCTCCCGCGGGGTCTCCCGCCGTCCGGCCGCGCCGTCCCTCAGCGCGCGAGCCCACGTCCAGGGAGGGCGGAGGACGGAGGGCGGAGGCGAGGGAGGGGAGAGGGGAGGGAGCCGGCCGGCCGGGGAAAGGTAGCTGCGGCGATCCCGGGCTCCCAGAGCCAGCCAGGGGCGCGCGCTTAGCGGCTCCCGGGTCCCCGCGTCCCAGCCGCTGCCCCCGCGCCGCAGCCGCCTCCCTCTTCCTCCCCCTCCTCCTCCACCTCTTCCTCCTCCTCCTCCTCCTCGGGCCATCCCTCGCCCCCTCCCCTCCAGGAGCTCCCAGGCTCGGGCAGCGGCCGCCCCCCGCCACTCGTCGGCCAACTCTTGCCGGCTCACTCCCGGGACGCGCGTCCTCGGCCCCATCCTTTCTTCCTTCCTTCCTCCCCTCGCGCCCGCCCGCCCCTCTCCAGGTCTCCCTCGGGGGCCCGATTGTCTGCGTCCCCGTCCGTCTCGGTCGGCCCGCGCCGCGCCCTGCCCTGCCCTTTCCGGAGCCGCCCGGCCGCCGCAGCGCGCGGGATCCCCCAGCCCCGAGCGGCCGCTGCACCCCGGCTCCAGCCTCGCGGCGCCCGGGCAAGGGAACAGCCGGGCGAGCGCGCCCTCGCCCAGCCCCGCGCGCCCCCTCCCCAAGCCCTGCCCGGCGAGGAAGCACCGGGAAGATGAACAACGGCGGCAAAGCCGAGAAGGAGAACAGCCCGAGCGAGGCCAACCTTCAGGAGGAAGAGGTGAGCGAGCGGCGCTGCGGGCGGTGGCGGGCGCGACCGGGCCGCCGGCTCGCTCCGGAGTGCGGTTGGTTGGGCGCGCGGGCGGCGGCGGGGCTCGGCACCGGGGAACCGGCAGACCGGGCTCTGGGGCTCGCTTTTGCCGGCAGCCGCTGCTCCCCCGCCTCACGGAGCCCCGGACCGGAACGTGTTCCGTGTGTGCGCGTGTGTTTCGTGTGTGCGCCCGTGTGCCCACGCGCGCCTGCGTGCCCGAAGTTGCATCGCCTTTGGAGGACTTTTAGGGAGACTTTTCCCCCAGTGTCGCTCAGCTTTGTTTCTGCCCGCGATTTCCGAGGCGGAATCCAGAGCTGACTCCTGGGTGACCTCGGATCAGTCCCGACCCCCTGCATTACCAGGCTTTTTTAGTTACTTTGTTTGCAACTGGAACTTGTGGGGTGTGCTTGTGCGGTTTCAAGAGGAAACTCGGGGAAAGTTCTCGTTAAAAGACACCTTCGGTTCCCCCGCCTCCCACCCCACCCCCTCCATGTTAAAAGTTCTTGGTGAAATATCTTTCCAGTTCAGGCATTTTGGATTAATAGATAACTCATCAGCCACATTCTTCGCTGATGAGTCAAAGACCCTGAACCTGGGTTGTTTAGGTTTTGTGGATGTGGGGCAACAGAGTTGGGATTTTAAAACCCTTAAATTCTCCAAAGGATCGAGGCTGTTTTAGTAGCGCTTCGACTTCTGAGCGTAAATTTTACGTGGTACCTCCGAAATAACGATAAACATGCTGCGGCTGCGAAGCGTTCCCTTGATAGAAGCAAAATCCAATACACGTAGGAGAAAACTCCTGAACCGACGTTTCAGAATGTTGCAGTTAAGATATTTGTGGTGTCCTGGGAAATGGCTCTCCTCCATCAGGTACTTTATTTGTGGTTCAAGAAGCGACTTTCTCCTCCCACGTTTTAAGAACCCCGCATAGCTGAATTCTTAATTTTATAAAAAGTTCAGAGAGTGTAGTTGTAAGAAAATTACGCATCTAGATAGGACCTTTCATGCATGACTAGGTAATTGTGTCCGGGAATATAAAATGACTACATATGATAAACCGATTCTAAAGCGATAAGATACCTAGATTATTACTCAATTACTATGTTGTGTGCAAACTAATATTCGGATTGTGGAAGATTTAATTAATACACATAAACTCAGGACTTTATTCACTTGGGAAATGGACCCATTCTTATGGAGGAAGGTAAGGACCTAAAAACATGCAAAATAATTACAAGATTTTGCTCTTGGCATCGTTGTATGGTTAACGGAGAGGAAGGTTATGGTCACTAAGATTGCAGTAAGCTGAAATTGTTTGCTCACCTGAGGAAATTGTCTATTCTAATAAAAGCTAGTTTGAAAAGTGTTTATATGGTTGTTTCTGAGCCAGTGAAGGGATTCTAGTAACATTTTCAAAGAGATGGAGATTTGAATGGCAAGATCCACTTTTCCTTGAAACTGGCTGACTGCTTTGCTGTTTTTCTTTGCACTGAAATACAAATTTACAAGTGACAAGTTTGCCTTTTAGGAACTGGCTGTGTTTAACTAGCGCACCTAACACCAAGAAAATAATTGCTTCGGAAGCCTTAGATCGGCAATCTTTTACGCCTAAGGTTAAAGATTTTACTGTATAAAATCATCACTCAATTGGGAGAATTTGTAGTGGGAAAAGCTAAGCTAGGAAACTAAAGAGCCACTTTTGACTTTTACTTGGCTTTTGTCGAAGAAAAATGTCTCCAATTTAAAACCTAACTCAATGAGAATCACATTTTCCTGCTCACCCACCTCAGGTGCCCTGCCCCCCAGGGCTGACCCGTTGTCTGCCCTGTTCCTGGACACTTGCCTTATTGTTGGAGGTTTTGTGTACCAGCATACATCTTAGACCACTACGGCCTCTCACCTCTCCTCTTGCCCCCACAATGTCCTTCTCAGATTGGAATGGTTGTGACTCTAAGAAGTTTCAGTAGGCTTTGAAAACTCCTCTTTCCAAAGCTAAAGGGACAGGTAGGAAGCTCGCAGAACTTGAGAGGAAGGTACGCAGCAGACACCTTGAAGTGTGCCTGTTTAAATGGAGGAAAAGAAAGCAAGTTGGCCTGAGTGATTCAGGTAATTTTGCTCTTGGATTTTTAATTTTGGGAGGGGTGGGCGATGGGTGAGTCAGACTTTATATGGGGTCACAATGGGTAGGGCTCAGTGGTTTACTCCTGGCTCTGCACTCCCGGGGTTCGTTTCTGGTGGGGAACCATGTGGGGTGTCCAGAATTGAGTCCTGGATACAGCAGCACATAGAGCAAGCGCAGAATGCTTCTTTCCAGCCCTGCAGTCAGACTTTCTAACCCTGTAAGCCACAAGTGAAACAAATATGGTATTTGGTGAGTTCTACTAATGTGCACGACATTACTCAAAACCATGACTGCGGATTCTCTCCCTGCCCACCCAGAGATCTGCAATTTGTTCTCAAGCATATTTAAAATCTTTGGCTGAGATTTCCTGTAAACAACACACATATATAAGTTTATGCACATAATGACAAGAGAGGGAAAATGTGTTTGTTTTAGTTTCAGGTGGCCTTGGAACTGATGACCAATCAATCATTAAGAGAAAATTGTTGACTTCGTAGGTCCTTATTCAGAGTTTAGATTTTTCTCCCCTACTTAGCAGTTTTCTTTTTAACTTTTTTTCAAGTGAGTTACCTTCTAGTACATTGTGGTCCTGTTGAGTTTTGGAAGCTTATTTTGAAATAGTGATGGTCAAATATTTTGTTCCAGTTTTGAATGAATAGTCTAAGATTTGGAAGAATTTTTTGAAGCCTTTTAGGATTTGGTGTCTTTGAGAGTTTGGACAGAACCTGTGCTTCTTTGGATTATGTTTAAAACTTTAAGAAAAATAATTTCAAGATTAAGCTAAGTCAGCTGTGTAAGAGCTGCCTGACTTTCTGGTTTCTAGCAAATGTTCCCAAGCAGGTTGTTCTGATAAACTCTGGTCACTATCTTGTTGGCATCTGAGATTTATAAGTATATGCATAATATATGTATTTTTAGCAAAAACCAAGACCAAAAAAAACAAAAAGGGGCCAGAGGATATGGGTAGCACATTTTCCTTGCACAAGGCTGGCCTGGGTTCCATCCCCAGCATCCCATATGTTTGGTTCCCCGAGCACCACTAGGAATAACCCGAGTGTCGCCGGCCCAAAAAAGAGCCAAACCCCCAAAAAAAAAAACATATGTATTTTTACACGAACCTTTTGAAAGTATATACATGTATACGCACATGCCCTTAGATACCTTCGCACTTCATTTTTACGATAAGTAGAGCTCTCAGAATTCGCCTCTTAATTTGGAACAAGATAGTTTCAAAACACCTTTCACCGTTTGCATCGATCAGACTTGCTAAAACTACTGAATTGTGAAGTCTTTTTATCCTTTAGATTTTCTTTTTTCTTTTTCTTTCTTTTTTTTTTTTTTTTTTTGCTTTTTGGGTCACACCCAGTGACGCTCAGGAGTTACTCCTGACTCTGCACTCAGGAACCACTCCTGGCGATGCTCGGGGACCATATGGGATGCCGGGGATCAAACCCGGGCTGGCACAGGCCGGCCGCCTGCAAGGCAAACGCCCTACCGCTGGGCTATCCGCTCCGCCCCTATCCTTTAGATTTTCTATATGGCAATTCCTAACTTGTAGTTTTTTGAAATTTCGTCATTTTGGGGGTAGAATTTTTTGGGTGGAAGTCAGGTAATTTGGTTTAAGCACTTTTCTTTTTTCTTTTTTTGCTTTTTGGATCAAACCAGCAATGCAAAGGGGTTACTCCTGACCCTGCACTCTGGAATTACTCCCGCCGCTTGGGGGACCATGTGGGATGCTGCAGACCAAATAAATCCAGGTCCGCTGCGTCCAAGACAAATGCTCTCCCCGCTGGACTATTGCTCGGGCCCCATTTTCTAGATTTAGATTCATAGGTACTTTGAAGACAAACTTATGGAGTATAGTATGATGACAAATAATTTTTGGCTAATACACATTTTAATTATGCTGGATTATAGAGTAAGCAGAATTGTTCTTTAAAAAGGGATCCTTTGATTTTGGGGCGGCACTTAGCTTACTCCAGGTGGGGCAGAGGCACCTTATGTGGCGCTGGATGAACTGTGGGCTGTGTGCGTGGGCACCCGCCTGCCCTCCCACAGCTCTGGTCCTCTGGTGCTTGAAAGTAAGCGGTTGGTGAGTATCACTCAAAAAGATAGTTGGCAGAAATCATAGAAAGCCTGAAGTTAAAAAAAAATTTGTTTTGGGGGAGCCACACCTGGTTCTGTTGACAGCTTACTCAGCATTGGGCATTCAGGGATCAGTCCTGGCAATTCTGATGGAGTGGGTTGGGGTGGGATTATGGGGTGCCAAGGGTCATACCCTAGGTCAGTGCATGCAAGTGCCTTACCTGCTCTTCTATCTCTGGCCCTGGAAAATCAGAAGTTAAAAGACCTTTCCTTGGCCTTCTTTTAGTGCTTAGCAATTTTGCCATATATTGGGATGCTGAAAGTAGTTAATTCTCACAGAGGGGGGCTGTGTGAGTTTTGATGTGACCACCCAGGTTTTTTTTGAGCATTTAACATTACATGGGGAAAGAGCAAAATGGGTTTTATAAACTTAAACTAAATTTGTTTCCATTATATTCAAAACCAAAGCAAAGCTATGCATTTATTTCAGTTGTAGACTAGGCTTTGGTGACTGCTTTGGATGGAGACTTAGTAACAACAATAAAATGGTGATGTGAGATGCCAGCATACAACATGAGTTTTTGGAGTTATTTTTCTCAAATTATTTGTTTCCAATGGCATTTGTGGGGTTGGATAGATAAATTAATGGCATAGAGGGTTTTTTTTTTTGGTTTTATTTATATTAAAAAAATTTCCCCCCTGGTTTTGGGCACATACTTATTGTGTTCAGAGCTTACTCCTGATTCTACACTCAGGGCCTTTCCTAACCAGGCTCAAAGGACCTTAAGCATTTGGCAGGGGTGGAACCCAGGCTAGCTGCATGCAAGACAAGTGTTTTCACCACCCCTGTACTATGCATCTCTCAGCCCTCTTTTTACTTAATGTGCTTTTTGATTCTGGACTGCTAGGAGGGGCTACTTCTAGCTACTCCAGCACGACTTAGGAACCTTGATGTGCTGGGAATCCTGCCCTGCACTTGCCTCAACTTTTTTTTTTTTTTTTTTTTTTTTTTTTGCTTTTTGGGTCACACCCGGCAATGCTCAGGGGCTTCTCCTGGCTCTGCACTCAGGAATTACTCCTGGCGGTGCTGGGGGACCATATGGGATGCCGGGGATCGAACCCGGCCGGCATGTTGCCTCAACTTTTTGAGCCATCTCTCCTTTAAACATGCTTCTCGGGCTGGAGTAATAGTTCAGCAGGGAGTGTGCTGCCTTGCATGCGGCCAACCCAAAATAATTTATCCCTGGCATCTCTATGGTTCTCCAAATGCTGCCAGAGTGATCCCTGAGAACAGAGTTAGGAATAAGCCCTGAGCACCTACAAGTACGTCTCTCCATCCCTAAGAACCTCTACCTTGATAGCTTATTACCTCCCCAGTAAAAAAGCTGCTTTCATATAGTTGTAGGTTCCTGTTAACTCTTGCTTTGACTACAAAGAAGTTCAATGTAAGTTGCAGAATAGTAAGGGAGAAGGTGTGTGGATTGAGGGGTGCTACAGATGATGGGAGCTTTCAACATTGGGTTTGGAAACCGTTCTAGGTCCGATTCAGTTCTTTTATTTTCAGGACTTTATCATATAAAGAAATAATGATCATGTAGAAAGATTTGTTTATATGAGCAGATGCCCTTTGGCTCTACTAGCATGAGACAGGACATATGGAGATGTTACTGGAGCCTGCTGGAGCAAATTGATGATGAACGGTAAGATAGTGATAGTGATAGTGACTAATAATAGTGAAAATCCACATGACTGTATTTGTCTAAGGTAGGGAACTAGATCAGAAAATCACGGTATACTTTCTGAGAGAATTACATAGTCATTAAGAGTCATACTTTTTAGCCATAAAAATGAATATTTATTAAGGATATGCAGTGTGAAAAAATGATTTAAAGTAAAAGATGTTTACATGCTTACATAATTTTTTTTTTTTGCTACTTCACTTTTTTCCTTTCACAATTCTGGATGCCAGAAATCTGGACTGAGGGTGTTGTGTTGCCACATTCCCCTGAGGGCTGCAGGGGTGATTTCAGCTTTCACTTCCAGTTCCTGACTGCATTTTAAGTGAGGGCTAAGTCTCATAACATGGAGTGAGAAGAGTTGATTTAATCTTATCCTACGTGATGTCTGCACTTCTCCTATATGAATATATGCGTACAGACACATGAAGAACAATGACATGATTGCACATAGGTTTTATTTACTTACTAAATAATGATGCTCATCTGAACTAAACCATGTTATTGTCTTTTCATCTTGAAGATCCCACCAAATCCTGTCTCAATGCCTGGAGGTGACAAAACCCTTGGGCTGGTCACGGTTGTGTCCTCCAGCCTGGCCACTGTAGGAATCTGGTCCGTTCCCGTGTGTCCTTGTGATCCGTATCTCCATTCCCCAGGTTCCTGTAGTGAAGAGCTGCTCTCCTTGTTTCCTCCTTGCACATTAATGCCCAGATCCATGGCATTCCCGTTGTTCTCCAGATGCACATGAAAATCTGAACTGGTTGTGCTAATGACCCTAGTACATTGAGAGGCATTTTTTTTCTTTTTGGGTCACACCCAGCAATGCACAGGGGTTACTCCTGGCTCTGCACTCAGGAATTACTCCTGGCGGTGCTCGGGACCATATGGGATGCTGGGGATGGAATCCAGGTCGGCGCGTGCAAGGCAAACGCTCTACCCACTGGACTATCGATCCGGCCCCATCGTGAGGTATTTGCTTTACACTGCTTCCCCTTTCCACCTGAACATCCCATTCTAAAGAGATGATATTGTTCCCCTGAGGATTCCAGTTCCTTTTTGTTATTTCCACTTAAAAACTGGATCATGCTTTCATGTGTTTAAGAAAAAAATCTTCCCAATCCTGACCACATTTTTAATGCCTAAAGACAGTGCCCAGTACCAGGTAATATCTGTCTTGTGTCTCACTCATTTCTTTCTTTTTTTTCTTTCTTTTTTTCTTTCTTTCTTTCTTTCTTTTTTTTTTTTTTTTTGCTCTATGGGTCACACCAGGTGATTCTCAGGGATTACTCCTGGCTCTGCACTCATGAATTACTCCTGGCGGTGTTTGGCAACCATATGGAATGCTGAGTATCGAACCCAGGTTGGCCGTGCGCAAGGCATGTCCTACCCATGGTGCTATTGCTCTAGCCCAGTCTCACTCATTTCTCTAATTCATCAGCAGGGCCAGAGACAGTACAGGATTAAGGTGAATGTGGCCAACTGCAGTTCGATCCCCAGTACCTCAGATGGTCTTGGAGTGCTACCAGGAGTGATTTCGGAGTGGAGCCAGGAATAAGCCCTGAGCACTTAACGGTGGCCCCCAAATGAAACAAAACAAAATCATCTATAGAGTCTAAAACTTAACTGGTCAGGTGGAGGGTGGTAAGCTGTTTGTTACAAAGCAGCTTTGTTTAATCTCTAGCCCCTTTCCCAATGGGATGCAAAGAAGCCAAAGATGACCAGTGGCGCCAGTCCAGTGTCCCATCTCCCCTTCAACGTCAGCTCTGTGGTCTGCTCCATCAAACAGCCCCACCCACGTGGCTCAAGCCTGCCCCGGAGTGCCTGGGCTCTCACCATTTGACTTTGGTCTGCTCTGGAACTCAGGTTGACCTTTTGGACGTGGGCTTTCGGAAAAGCCTGGCTTAGGTGGAAGAGCACGGAGGGCCCTGCCTTCCCAAACAGGCCTGCTCTGTGTGACAGCCACTTTGGAATGTTTGTGTTCAGTTTCATTTGGCACCTTAGTGTCTGCCTGGGGGTAGGGGAAAGGGAATGCAAATGTTCCTCTTGAGCATTGCTTTGGTCAAAGAAAAAACTTCAGAAGGAATGAGGAGAATGAGCCTTAATAATAGCTGGAGCCTAAGTGACTGCGTGGCTCAGTGGGCTTGAGGCCACCAGGGACCAGGTACCTATTTTCTCTTTTTCCTCTTTTTTGCTTTTTGGGTCACACCCGACAATGCTTATTTTTTTTTCTTCCTAGCTCTGCACTCAGAAATTACTCCTGGCGCTGCTCAGGGGACCATATGGGACGCTGGGAATAGAACCTGGGTCTGCTGCTTGCAAGGCAAACACCCTACTGCTTACTATTGCTCGGTTCCCTATTTTTTCTTAAAAGCAATCACTAATTTTTGGAGGCAGGGGGCATTGGGGTGTGTACACCCAGCTCTGTGCTCCGGGTTCCTCTTGGATTTACTGGAGGGCCATGCGGTGCCTTGAATGAACCTGGGCCTTCTGCATACACTTCTGTGTATACGACAGCCAGCTGGGCAGTCTCTGGCCCAGGGACCAGGTATTTAAATGAACGCCATAGGACTTTGTCACCCCACTGGCGGGCGGGCGCGAGCCTTGCTTGACCTTCAGGGATAACTTGGATGTTGATTATTTGCATTCACTTCCTAACTTCCTAGGAGAATACTTTTTAATTATTTTGTGGTGCCAGAAACCCAAACCAAGGGATTCACATATGCAAGGCAAGTATTCTACCACTAAGTCACATAGTCCTATGTGGGACTTGCTGTGCATTTGCTCCTGAAATAATAATTACTGACTTTTATTGAGTATTTATGAGGTGCCAAGTACTAGCCAAACATGCTTCATGTATTGCTTTATTTTATCCTCACCACAAATTGATGTTGGTGTAACACTAGGCTTGCACAGGCAGCTTCGTGAGTCAGTGGTGGCCCTAAAACTGGTGTGCTGGGGTCTCTCGAGAGCCAGTTCTTCCTCTCACTGGTTCGGTGGGGCTGGCACTGTGCACACAGCAGCTGATATCACAGCCCTGGGTGGAAGTCGAGGGGCTCCTGGGTCAGGAACAGCCTACACGGCAGGGAAGAGTGTTGGAGCCTTTTCAGAACAGCTGTAACTGGTGACATTTGAGCTAAGCCAGTTAAGGTTTTGCAGAGAGCTCAGTGGACAGTGGGAAGCCTGGGTTTGATCCCCAATACAGCATGACCCCCGCCTCCCCCACCTACTGCCAGGGGCACTCAGCCCTACTGAATGTGGCCCAGAAACGGGGTGGGTGGGGGGTAGAGGGGGGAGAACCTGCCAGATGAGGAAAGGGCTGAGAGAGTGGGGGAAGATGGTTGAGACAGGCTTAAAGGGACTCAACCCTTTGGAACAAAAGACCTAGCAGGGGAGGAAGGGAAGAAAGGACGAACCTGGGGAGGGCGGGAGGGTGTTTCAGTCTCCACTGGGGAGGAATTTCTCCATTGCACCCCAGATTATACCTGGGATGGCAGTTGGGCTGACTTCAGCAGGGAGGTGGCATTTGGAGCCCTCCGAGCAGGAAAGGCAGGAAGCAGCATTGGAAGGCTGTGGAGGGACAGGCCATAGCATTGTATTAGTAATCTCCGTCTTGGTCTAGGGCGCTGATACCTGGGGAACTGAAGACCAGGGAGAGATGTTGACTGGATCTTCTTTTTATTTTTAGGTCACATGCTCAAGGCCACTCCCTGACTTGTGGGCCATGCAGTGTAGAGATTGAACCCTGGCCTCCCGCATACGGAGCCTGTGCTGAGCATGTGCTGTGCTTCCTTGCTGGCCCTAACTGGGTCTTAAGTGTTAGCTTGTGTTAACTAACTAGCTGACTGTTTGGGTGTGTACCTAGAGAATGGAGTTTGAAAGGGGACTTGAAGGAGACCTTGGGTGGAGGACTGAGGCCATTCCAGAGTAAATGGCTAATTATCTGGCAGGCAGGATATGCAATAGATTCCTAATCTATCAAGAGTTCTGGTATCAAGGTTTTGATTCCAGAGTAGATTGGTAATCTTTAGAAAAGGTGGAAGATGTGCGTGGGAGCCCTAGAAAACTGAAGTGTGGGATTGTAGTTCCTAGGAAACCTTGTGGGGGTGGGGGTGAGGAGAGGAAGGCAACCCCAGGGGAAGAGCATATTTATTTTAAAATAGTGGGAGGAGCAGAGCTGGACTTTCTCCGGAAGAAGGGAAGTTAATTTTTGTTTGTGATATGGGGGATGGAACGCCAGGCCTCATGCATACAAGGCAAGTGCTCAGTCTTAGTAAAAGCAGAGTTTAAAGTAGAAGAGTTTTAAGCAGAGTCTTAGTAGAAGTCTTAGTAGAAGCAGAGTTTTAAAAGTAGTCTTTTATTGGGCCCAGAGGGATAGCGGGTAGGGCTTTTTGCCTTGCACGGGCCGGCCCATGCCGGCCCGGGTTCGATCCCCGCACCCCATATGGTCCCCAGTGCACCGCCAGGAGTAATTCCTGAGTGCAGAGCCATGAAACCCCTGAGCGTTGCCGGGTGTGACCCAAAAAGCAAAAAAAAAAAAAATAGTCTTTTATTTTTAAGCATATATTCCACGTGGTCCATTTGAATGCCTGAGTTGGGAGTTTAGAAATGCCTTTGGGTCACACCTGGTAACGCTCAGAGGTCAGTCCTGGCTTTCCACTCAGGAATTTTTCCTGGTGCTGCCCAGGGGATTGAACCAGGAATGACGCCAGGAATTGAACCTGGGTCGGCTGTGTGCAAGGCAAATCTACCCTCTGTGCTCTTCCTCTGGTCCCAATGTCACTTCTCTCAGAATCTCCGGAAATTGTTTCTCTTGGAAATTTGGACTTCATTCGTAGACTTCCAAGGGACCATCAAACTACTGTTACATGCTTTTAATAAAAAATCTTTTTTTTTGGGGGGGGCTGGAGCGATAGCCCAGCGGGTAGGGCGTTGCCTTGCACGCAGCCGGCCCATGCCGGCCAGGGTTCGATTCCCGGCATCCCATATGGTCCCTCGAGCACCGCCAGGAGTGATTCCTGAGTGCAGAGCCAGGAGAAACCCCTGAGCATCGCCGGTGTGACCAAAAAAAAAAAAAAAAAAAAAATCTTTTTTTTTCTCTTTTTTGGGTTACACCCAGCATGCTCAGGGGTTACTCTGCTGGCTCTGCACTCAGGAATTGCTCCTGGCAGTGCTTGAGGGACCATGTGGGATGCCTGGGATCTTACCTGGGTTGGTTGCATGAAAGGCAAACGCCCCACGCGCTGGACTATCACGCCAACCCCAAGAAATAGTTGTTTCACATTGTTGTGTTCTGACCTTATTTTGCAGAGGAAAGGGAGAGCTGGAGTGATGGTCGTCTGTTTTGTGAATCGTATTTTCACCTTATTCATCTCATGCTTTCCTAAAGGGTTTTTTTTTTTTTTTTTTTTTTTTTTGGGGGTGTCAAACCCGGCAATGCTCAGGGGTTTCTGCTGGCTCTGTACTCAGAAATTACTCCTGATGGTGCTGGGGGACCATATGGGATGCCAGTGATCGAACGCAAACGCCCTACCTGCTGGGCTATCACTCTGGCCCCAAGGTTTGCTGCTTTTTTGGCAAAGTGCAAAGGCAAAGGCAAAGAAAAGTAGTCCAGGAACTTGCGTTTGTGTTTCTGATAGATTTAAAACCTGCAATCATTCTGATGGAATATTATGGAGAATAGTGGAGGAAGAGAGGAAAAAAAAAGGCCCTGGAGGGAATGGCAGTAAATAAAAGCCTAGAGCTCCTGGGTGAAGTTCCAAATTCCAGGCAGCAATATAGTATTGTTACACAGATTTCAGATGCAAAGACTTAATGAGCTTGGAGCTCTGCTCTGGCCCCACCCCCTTCAGCCTCCAACGTGGGGGATGGGAATCTGGGCGCCTCAGAGAGAAGGTGCAGCCTTCCCAGCCCTGGAAATCAGTTGAGTCCACTTTCTGTTTCTAGCTTCTCACTAGAAGCTAGTTGTGTTGAATGGGACCTTCCTGAAATCTGAGGCACCAGGTAGATGAACTGACAGGTAGCCAACTGTAGCCTTCGAGAAATCATATTTTTCACCTTATTCATCTCATGCTTTCCTAAAAGTTTGCCGCCCTTTCTGCAAAGCGTCTGCAGGCAAAGAAACGTAGTCCAGTAACGGCATGCCAGTATCTTGTCCTTGAGTCCCCAGGCCCCTGAGTTGTGAGAATGGCCCTTAGGCCCACCCGTGCCTTGGCCAGTGGTGACCTAGACTAGGTAGGGCAGGAAGGTGCGGTCTTATTACCAAGTGCCCGGCCTGCCTTGTGCTTGGAGAGGGAAGTGCCACAGCAGTGTAATTACGTGGCCCAGCGTGTGATTTACAGGACCCGAAGATGTGTGAGTTGCCACGGAGGCATCTGGTTTTAAATACAGTATTCCTCCGAGCCAGCAGGATGTTTGGGGCTAGGGTGAGGGGGTGGGTGGGAGGGAGAGGAACACACACATCCACTTCCGGCCTGCGCCTGCCTGGGCTTCGGGGAGTTGGGCGTGGAAAGGTTGGAAAGTGTTTCTCCTGGGGCCCTGTTTTATCAAGAGCCAGGAAAAGGCTGGAGTCCTGTCCGTCACCATCTACCAAGCCAAATTTCCTATTCTGATTTTTGGGGGTGGGGAGGTTAGGGTCACACCCCCGTGGTGTCCAGGGCCTGCTCCCGTGTCCAGGGGCGCCCCGGTATGCAGAACACCTTAGCATTCGTGAGCGGCCCCTGGCCAGCCTGTGTTTTGATTTTGCCTCTTTCCAAGCTCTTCCAAGTCCACTCTCTCCTTTCTAACTGCCAAGCAATTCTCTGGTAATGAGGCGAAGAGTGGCCAGTGCGAAGACCACTTCCCTCGTAAAGTTTCCCTTTTACATTTTACAGTAATTGTTTTTTGAGGAGGAGGGAGGCTCACCCAGCAGTGTCAGCGCTTACACCTGGTTCAGCACTATCTATACTCCGTGTGGGCTCTGTGGCTCGGGGGAGCGTGTGAACATTAAACCGAGATCAGCCGCCTACCCGCTGTACTGTAGCTCTGGCCCTTACTGTACTTTTTAATTATGTGTAAAACCTTTGGCAGGAGGATTATTCGACTTGGTTTTTGGTTTACGGACCACTCACCCACTGGAGTGCTCTGGGGTTTGCTCCAGGCTGGAACCTGGCTTCTGTGCACAGCTCTCCATTAGCACGGGTGCTGTCTCCCTGGCCCCTGGGTCTGGTACACGTCTAACTTGTGAAAAAGCTGGCTTTGTCTTTCATTAACGTGTTCACCACTCATTTGCTAGGGACCATCTACCCTGCTTTAAACACACTTAAGCAAACCCTAGCTGCCCTGTCTAGCTTTCTTGCATGTGAGTTTCTGACTACTGAGAAGCACCTACTGAGCTTTCCACGTACTGAGCCTTGTTTGGGGACAAGCGCTGAAGGAGTAATTTGTCTGAGACTCCCCCATGCTGCCTGAGGGACCACCCTGCTGAGGTGGTCTGAGCCCGTAGTCACAGGCTCATTCATTGGGTTCCAGTGGCTTGGACCTTTGTAGGTCCTTACCAAAACTCATTGCAGCCTTCCAGACCTTTGTGCGTGCCCTACCCGACCGGGAAAAGCAATACCTGTTAACCTAGCCTCCTCGGCCCTGGTGGTCAGCCGGGTCACTTCCCAGAGCGCCCAGAGACCTTTGACCACCGAGTCGAGAGTGACCGCACATTCCCGGCACGCCCACGCAGCCCTGTCTTCCTGATGCCCTCTGCCTTCTGGTATCCAGACCTTGTTGCCTTGTCCTGCCCTTCGAGAGTGAGTCCTGTCTGGTAAGGCTGTAACCTCTCCTGCCAGGAGCTGCCCCCTCCCCATTTGTTTACTAGACTGGCCTAGCGCTGTCAGGTGCTGGAGGCCTGACCGCACACCGCACCACCCTCAGCACTT
The DNA here is from genome assembly GCA_021461705.1 of Cryptotis parvus. NCBI lineage: Eukaryota > Metazoa > Chordata > Mammalia > Eulipotyphla > Soricidae > Cryptotis > Cryptotis parvus. Next base: position 28,255 of record JAJIBD010009346.1, on the reverse strand, counting down.
TCCAGTTGAAGATTGCTCCCTTCTCGGGGAGCTGTTTTGGAGCCTTACACCCTCTCAGAAAGTAAGATTACCATGCACCCAGAATCCCCAAATGGAGGGAGAAGGGGAGAGAGCCCTTGTAGGTGGGCCCACTGTAGATTTTCCACATATAGAGGAATCGTGCCCTTTGCACTTAGAGCATACTGTGCTTGGGGCCTGAGTTGACCTTGTGCTGGCATGGCTGAGGGTGCATGAAGGCGCTTCCAGGCAGGATGGAGACCTATTTCCAGGTGTGACTGGGGTTGCAGGCGATGCCTGTTAATAGCCCAGGTGACGCCTTTTGGGCTATAGATTTAGCTCGAGGCCTTTGGTTTAGGCTTCCTCAAGGCAGACATCCCACACCCCTCTGTGAGCGCCAGGGACTGCACCGAGAATCCCAGGGGACCATCTACTCTCAGTTCTGTCACCCCTTAGGGCGGCACCTCGGGCACCCTTCAGAGCCACTTAACGTCAGGTACTCTCAAGGGATTTTTATTTTAAATCATGACAATGTGCTAGGAGGAAAGAAACACGTTATTTTGGGCACCAGGCTAGCAGGTTGCCGGCCACTGAAAACCATGCTTAGTCCTGCAGGGGAAACACAGACAATCCTGCTTTCCCTGATGCATCCTGGGCCTTGTACCTGACCTTGAACAAATTTAAAACTTGACCCTTCTTGGTCCAAGAACACTGTCCTTTTTTCCCCCAACCCCATTTTTTCCCTTTGTCTTTCCTAGGAGACCACTCATTGAAGGCTTTTGTAGAAATCATTGGCCAACCTCCGGCCTGGTCAGCCTCAGCTGGTGCATTGAAAGCTCTGTAGCCCCACTCCCATTGTCTCCCTAATGCTGCGCTGTGGTTCAGGGTGGGGTGTGCCCAACAGGTGGTTGAGGAGACTTCTGGGCTGCTGGGAGAAGGCTTGTTTTTTTGGGGGAACCGATTTAAGCTTGAAATGGTTTTGTTTTTGTTTTTGATGGAGTAAATCAGGGCCTCTCCTTGAGAAATGGGTGGGAGTTTCTGGGTGTGAGCTCAGAGCAGGAAATGACCCTTTCTAAACAAAAGGACTCTTGAAGGCCCATCCTGAGTCTTTTGTGTTTTGGGGAGGGGTTTATGCAGGAACCCCCAGCTAGGAAATTCATCTCTGGGCTTGAACCACTCCAGTGGGGGAGGGGAGGGGAGAGAAGATTCCTGCCACCTGGTGGGGTCCCCTGGGAGCACGGGCTTGAGTGGTATTTCTCCAGTCAGGCTGGAACCAGTTTGGTTGGGCAGGATTCTGTCAGGTGTGACTTTTCTTCTTGCTCTGGGACTTCAGTAGTTGCTGAGAACACGGATCCCCAGCAAATGCGGACAAACGGAGGGGCAAGGAACAGACAAGTCCTTTTGTTTGTTTATTTTTGTTTCAGGGCCACACCTGGGGGCTGGGGGGATCCTGCAGTGCCCTGCTAAAACCCTGGGGTTGTTTCATCCATGTCCCCTCAGTGAGCTCCTGGCCGCAAATGGGGGTGGGGAGGTGTTTGTATGATCTGCTACTCCACAGTGAAAAGCTGGCGTGCTTTAAGTCAGACATTTGCAGGGCTGTGTTTGGTAGTTTTAAAAATCCTTGGGGCTGGAGTGATAGCCCAGCGGGTTGGGCATTTGCCTTGCACACGGCCGGCCCTTGCTGGCCCGGGTTCGACCCCTGGCATCCCTATGGTCCCCCGAGCTCTGCCAGGAGTAATTCCTGAGTGCAGAGCCAGGAGAAATCCCTGAGCATTGCTGGGTGTGACCCAAAAAGCCCCCAAAAAAAAAAAAAATCCTTGGCCTAGTAATAGTGCAAGACTTCTGCCTCTTGACTAAGGCAGGGCGTTTGTAACCTCCATTCTCAGGAGTCAGTGAAGTTGGGCCTATTGGTGCTGGGAACTGACCTCCTAACTGCTAAGTGGACTTTACTTCGGTATTTGAATAGCAGGATCCTGCTAGGAGAGTGGTTAGGTCTTCTCAGAATTTTGTTTTTACAGATTCTTGCTGAGTTGTAGCAACGAACTTGTCTTACATGCACACCATTTTTATTTTAATTTTCTATTTTACCCTTCCCAGGAGTATAAATCTTCTCACTAATAATTAGAAACACACATTTTGTTGACGTTGGCTTTGTGGTTAACTTCATTTTCAGAGCATTTGAAAATGACAAACATCTTTTCAAAGAAAAACACAAGGCTATTTATAGGCTTTGTATTGTGACTGTATTTATAGAAAGGCCTTCTGATTTATCTGGTGGGTCCTGTGAGTTGGGGGGTGGTTTGCCTTCTTCGGAGCACCAGACACTTCACCACTGAATAGCTGAGATAAAAGCCCCTCACCCTTTGGCCTCCCCCCAGGATCTAACTCAGGGCCTTACATATGCAAGGAGTAAGTGCCCTAGGGCAAGGTCTGCAGACCTACAGAGATAAGATTAAGGTTGGCTCAGGAAAGTGGTTTGGGTTTTTTTTTTTTTTTGCGTTTTGGGTCACACCGGCAATGCTCAGGGGCTACTCCGGCTCGCACTCAGGAGTTACTCCTGGGGGGGGACCATATGGGATGCCGGGGATCGACCGGGCGGCTGGCGCCCGCAAGGCAACGCCCTACCACTGGGCTCGCCCGGCCCTGGTTTTTAATAGGTGCTGGAAGACTCTTAATGAAGGGAGGAAGTTTAGTATGGTTTGAAAAGTAGTGATAAATTCCAAAGTTTATAGGGGAAAAAAAGATTCTGAATAAAAATTCCATTATGTATTATGTTCGTAGATTTGCTTCATAACATAAATTTTGGAGCACGGTTATTGTATTATATGCAGATAACATGTTGGCGTATACTTTAGCTTTTTGTAGTTTCTTTTGTTAACTACCTGGTTATTGCATATGTGAACATCACTTGTAATTTTGCAGAGAAAAAAACCCAATGATAAAATACACCATATTTAAGTTGTTTATAATTAAAAGTACAAGGCACTAAAATTTGTGCACCAGAAGCTATTTCTGCATCTGCCTTCCAAGCATTTCTTAACTGGCATACTCTCTTGGTAGTAGGGTTTGTATGTGGCTTACATGAGTTCAGGAATGGTGTCGATTTAGTGGGTTGGAACAGCTGTTTTTTCTGCGACTCTTAACACATTTGTGTAAATACAGTAAACCTTGAATTCAAGTAAAATGTTCCGAGTAGGAATGCTGTCCATTCTGTCCATGTACTCATTGAATAATCAGTGTGGAAAACATCTTGTCTTTGGCGAGACCCTCATCTGCTGTGCGGTCATAGTGTCTGTCTTTAAAAAAAAAAAAAACAAAGACTCTCCTCCTTGAAAACCAAAACTCTAAAGTTTCTCAATTTGGCTAATGTACCTTGAGTTTTATTCATTCACTGACACTTTACATTTTTAGGGCTTTAGTCAGTGTGGAAATTGTTCTTTTCATATTGTTGATTATGCTGGGCGATCCATTTGGTCAGAGCTTGTCCAAAAGTCACTGGGGGAAGTCTTCTTTTTCTTAGGCCTGAAGGCAGCCCAGGCAAAGGTCGTTGTTGGAGCCTCAGGCAGAGGAATCCTGCCACTGCCCTGCAGTCCTCCCATCCTGGGACTCCTATCTGCTCTCTGAAATCTCTCCACAAAACTAATAAGAATCATTATTTTCAATTTTAAGTTTCAGTTGTATCCTCGGAAAGCCAGCTGCAAAAAATCTCTCCTTCCCTACCCCTGGGGAATTTGCAGGCTTGTGATGGAGATTAAACCCAGGGATGAAATAGCGTTATCTTCCTGATCGTTAGAAAGCTTCCTGGTAAGAGCTTGGTTAATCGAGGGGCTGGAGAGATAGTAAAACAGGTAGGGCACTTGCGTTGCATGTCACCACATCACCGAACCGGTTTTGGTCCTTTGCATCACATACGGTCCCCCTGATCTCTGGGAATGATCTCTTGAGTGAGGAGTAGTTCCTGAACACAGCCAGGTATAGCCCCCAAAACAGAAGTAAGCAATAAATTAAATTTAGTGGATTATTTAATCTCCCAAAACCATTTGAGTACTTCATTAGGTCACATTATACTCAAGTTCTTTTTCATTATTTCGTTCAAAATGAAATCTAAATTCGCCATCCCCTGCTTAGAAAAATAATAGCCACACTCAATCTTAGAAAAGCAAGCAAGCAAAATACAATTTTATGCTTTCTACATCCAGTGGAAACGGTGTGTACCCTCTTTGTACAATTCTTATATAAACTTCATTCTAACTTAGCATTTGAGTCTTTGTGTCAGTGAATATAGTTTCGTCATTCCATTTTTAATTCATTGTGCCATGCCATAATAAAGATAGGGCCCAGCGGTAGGGCATTTGCTGGCAGGTCCCGCATCCATATGGTCCCCGAGCCCGCCAGGAGTAATCCTGAGTCAGAGCCAGGAGAAACCCCTGAGCATTGCCGGTGTGACCCAAAAAAAAAACATAATAAAGATACCTTGATACAGTCAACAGTTCCTTAGATGGAGGGTGAACTTTGCATTCACTTAGTGATATAAATAAAATGTTCTGTATGTCCTAGCTAAATCTGTGTACACCTTCAGTAATTTCCTTAGTTTCAGATACCAGAAATGGAATTTTTGGGTCAAAGGGCACGCATTCTTCGTAAAACATTTGGTGTTTGTTGCCAAGTCCGCGAACCACACAGGCACTAGTTTTGCTCCCACCGATGGATGGACAGACCCCTGTACCTGCTTCCCCATTTTCCCGCAGTTGTGCGGTGTCCCAGAGGTTGTTCATTCCCTTGTGGCATTCCTCCTTCCTCCCTCCCTTCCTTCTTCCCTCCCTCCCTCCCTCCCTCCCTCCTCCCTCCCTCCCTCCCTCCTTCCCTCTTTCCCTTTTCTTTTCTTTCCCTTTTCTTTTCTTTCTTTCTTTTCTTTTCTTTTCTTTTTCTTTTCTTTTCTTTCTTTTCTTTTCTTTTTTTCTGCCTTTTTTTTTTTTTTTGATGGGTCCACACTTGGCAATCCTCAGAGGTTACTCCTGGCTCTGCACTCAGGAATTACTCCTGGCGGTGCTGTATTGCCACTCCAGCCCCAAATTCTTAAGTAAAGATGCATCCTGTTTAGTTTTTATTGGGGGGCGTGGTGGCTTGTGCCAGGGGAGGTGCTTCAGGGTCTCCAGCAGCGCTCAAAGGGCTGATACCTGGTTCTGTGCTCAGGAGTTGCCTGTGGTTGTTCTCAGGGACCATGGAATGCCAGGGATTGACCTGGTGTCAGTTACGTGCAAGTACCTTACTTCCTGTCCTAACGCATTAGCGCCCCCATGCATCCTGATACAGTAGAGAAGGTGTTTGCGCATAGCTGACCCAGGTTAGGTTCCTCAGCTTTGCACACCACCCCCAAACACTGCGAGATTCATCCTGGTTTCAGAGATGTGACCTGTGTCTTAGAACTTGTAATTTGTCCTAGTGACTCTCCTGGTGGCCTGGTTGGCTGTGGTTGAGCTGAGGTAGACACTAGACATGTAGGTCAGCCTGCCATAAGTTTTGGTGAACAGGAGACAGGCGGAGCCCTGGAAGGAGCTTTGTACATAACTTGTAGCTATCTGGTGTGCTCTAGGTATCCACTTGTGGAATGCTTCTTTCCTGCCTAGCCTGAATTGGGGTGGACCGCTAGAGCTGCAGTTTGGAAACGGTGCCAAGTTTGAGTACTGACTGCCGGACTTTCTTACCCTCCCTCGAGGAGCTGCTGCTCTGTGGACTGCCACAGTGAGGAGAGTGTGAAGAGAGGAGCTCAGGTCTCTGCATAGGCCGCAGCAGTCACCACTAACCCCTGCCCACAGGCCTCCTTAATTGCTACCAGACCGTTTTGCAGCAGAGTGGGAGGCCCTCTCCAAAGCCTATACATGTGTTCTTAGAGTGTGACCCTCGGAAATGAGCAGATGTAATGGAAACCTCAGTCTTGACTCATCTTGACTGGTACGTATGAATGGAATTTGCATCTCATTTACCATTTAATCCGACAGTATTTCAGAGTAAATTCCCAGTGAGGTCGTAAAGTACTGAGTTGTATGCTTGTTGGACTTTTCTCATCATTTGCCATTAAAAATAGGCCTTTCTGGGCTGGGAAGGGAAGGAGGGGAGAGAGCGAGCCAGCAGGCCAGAGCACAGGCTTTGGATGCTGGAGGTCTATATTCTCTTCCTGGCTCTGCATGGTTCCCTGACCACTGAGCTTGGAGTAGGATTGGAGTACTCTGAGTGTGACCCCAAAAAACTTAAAGGAAAAATACCTGGTTTTCTTCCTTGAGTTAATTCCAGTGGACAGATGGGTTAGGAATTGAGGTCTAGAACATCGATTAGTGGTGGAGAGGTCAACTTCTGTGGGACATTCCCTGGGGTCCAGTCATTGGTGCCGCTGAAGACAGACCTTGCCCAGTGATGGCCGTGACCACTTGAAGGCGTGTGGCTTTTCTGCATTCTTGGCAGGAGCCAGTCCACTGAAATACAGTGGGTGCAGCTGGCAACGTGGAATATCGATGGGAAGGACTTAGACATCTGGACCCAGCATTGTGGACCAGAGGGAGCAAACAGGCCGTGTGGACTAGGTTGCCCTGAGAGCTGGAAGAGTTCAGGCAGTAGATGGTTTTACTATCACGGAAGTTTGGAAGTAGGGATGAAATATAGCATTTTTATTTTCCAGGGAGAAGCTTTCTCTGTTCATTTTAAATGAACGAGTGAATGAGGACAGTTAATGGTCAAAAAATTTCTCTTTAAAAAAGATATTTAGGGGCTGGAGTGATAGTACAGCGGGAGGGCATTTGCCTTTCACTCAGCCGACCTGGGTTCTATCCCCAGCATCCCATATGGTCACAGCCAGCGATGCTCAGGGGTTAGTCCTGGCTCTGCACTCAGGAATTACTCCTGGAGTGCTTGGGGGGACTGTATGGGATGGGGGTATCAAATCTGGGTCAGCCACATGCAAAGCAAATGCCCTACCAGGTGGGATACCACTCCAGTCCCATGTTAGTAATTAAAAAAAAATATTTATTTTTCAGTCATTTTTTGACTCCCCAACACCTGTTTCATAAGTAACAAATGTCCAATCTGCAGGAGCCACAGTTAATCTTTGTTTTTTTGTTTTTTTTTTCTTTTTTGGGTCACACCACCTCAGGGGTTCCTCCTGGCTCTGCACTCAGGACCACCCCGGCTGCTGGGGACCATATGGGATGCCGGGATCGAACCTGGGCCAGCATAGGCTGGCCGCGTGCAAGGCAAACACCCTACCCACTGGGCTATCGCTCCTGCCCCCACAGTTAATCTTTGTATAGCTTAAAATCTTTGGGGTGGGCCTACACCCAGTAGTGTTAGGCGGTGCTTCTGGCTCTGGGCTCAGAGATCATTCTGGTGATGCTTTGGGGACTATATGTGATGCCATGGATCCAATTGGGGTTGACCATGAGCAAAACAAACACATTAACTAATCTCTGTACTATTTCTGGCTTTATTTTCTATTTTTTTTTTTAAGTTAGAGTTTAGGTAACTGGTTTACAGAGTCTTGGTGACTGTAGTCACCACTATGAAGTTTTATGTGGGGCATTGTTTGAGCCACACCTGGTGGCCTTCAGGAATGAGGAATGAGGATCATTCCTCATGTGCTCAGGAGACCACGTGAGGTGTCAAATCAAAACAGGGTTTGCTATGTGTAAGGCAGGTCTCACCCTCTTCTAGCTAGCTCTCTGGCTCTATTTTGCTCTGTGTGTGTGTGTTTGTGGTGGCGGCACACCCTTTAGTGCTCAGGGCTTACTCCTGGCTCTGTGCTAGGAATCACTTCTAGCAGACTTTTGTCCATGTGGGGTGCTGGGTATTGAACAGTGATCAGCCGCTTGCCAGGCAAGCGCCTTAGCCATACTCTCTCTGTGAACCCTCCCTTTCTGTAGTTTTAAAATGAACTTGCATTGGGGCCGGAGCGATAGCCCAGCGGGTAGGGCGTTTGCCTTGCACGGCCGCCCATGCCGCCCGGGTTCGATCCCCGGCATCCCATATGGTCCCCTGAGCACTGCCGGGAGTGGTTCCTGAGTGCAGAGCCAGGAGTAACCCCTGAGCATCGCCGGGTGTGACCCAAAAAGCAAAAAAATAAATAAATAAATAAATAAATAAATAAATAAATAAATAAAATAAACTTGCATCTATTTATTTAACATAATAAATACCTTTGCAGTGTGTAGCATAATAAATAATTTAACATACATAACATACAAGTTTTCAGGGTTTTCACACTGGAAGCACTTTTTTTCTCTTTGAGTTTTATCTGTAACCTCCTTGAAGAAGTTGTTGGCTCTTAAACGTGTTTTTGTTTTCTTCATTCTCTGTTCACAATAGCACAGGGACACACCTCAGTCACGGTAGTTCTTAGCGCTAGACACTGAAACATATTTCACAGGTGTTGGTAGAGTCATTGCAAAGGTATTAAACTCCTACTGTATTAGGTACTGGTGCTCCAGTGGGCAGCTAAAAGACATTGCCCTTGACCTTCCTGGAAACAGTGAAAGGGGGAAGTGTATGCTAAATAAATAAATGCAAGAGTAAATAGAAAACAGTAGGCTGATAAGTGCTCTAGTCATGAGAACTGCAGTTTGAGAACAAGGGGACTTTGTTTGGCTCATGCCCTGTTCACGTTCCTTCACTCATCCAGGCATCACTGCTCCTTGGGAGGTGACAGCCGGCACTTTCCCGAGTATCCTCGGTGAGGAACCAGGAGCTGAAAAGCTTGCTCTAGGTCACAAAGAGTAGGTGGGGAAGCCTGGATTTGAGCCTGGACAGTGAGTTCGAAACCTGTTCTCTTGGCAGCTGGAGCGAGAGTCCTGACGTTGCTCGCGGCCAACCTGGGTTTTATTCCAGCCCACAAGGACTACTTTCTGAGCTCAGCCAGGAGTAGGTCCACCTCCAGGTGTGGCTCAACGCCCTCCTCCCTCCCCTGCCCACGCATCCCAGAATAAAAACAAAATCTGTCCTCTCAACCTCAACCTCACTCACTACCAGTGGAGGCCCTTTCTTCAGTGAGGTTTTTTTGCCAAACCCATCAAGAGATCTCTCGAGCCAAATACTACTTTTTCGGACCCAGCCTCCGTGGGGAGAGGAATGTGAGTTGCTGGTCTCTCTGTGGTGAGTGATGTGGCAACTCTTTTCACAGTGGTGAGTCATCCAGTTTTATAGAGCGTCTCTGGGTTTCAGAAAATCGGGTGGCCTTTGGCTCCTCGCCAGTCTCGCCTCTCCCACCTTTTCCATCCCACCTGTCTGGACTTTAAATTAGACCTTAAAAACCACCATTGACTTTCGCTCGGCGTAGGTCCGTTTGGCTCTAATGGCAAGTTCTGGCATAAGCTAGCTGATACCTGCAAACAGGTGGTGGCTCTTAGAAGGAGGTTCTGATGATGAAGGCTCTGTGCGGCTTGGACAGCAGCCTTCCCGTGTCCCAGGTTCCAGTGCCGGGGTAGCTGACAATTGGGTCTCCCTCCTCCCACACTAAGGGCCCTTCCTGGCTTTTCCAGACTTGGTGTCTACTCTGCCTGTGTTTGAGTCCTCAACGCCCACCTTTGGAGCTTGTGTAGGTCTGGTGATCTACATGCTGGGGGTTCTATACTGGGCTCCTGGCTCTGGGTTGGTACCGGATACCAGACTGCCAGGGGTCTAGCCGGGTCCAGACCCTGCCTATGAAGCCTGAGCAGCCTGTTGAGCCAGCTCCTGCCCTGTGCTTTATTGAGGTTTAGTTCGCATGCCTTCACATGAGCTCTTGTAAGGAATATCGCAGCTTATTTTCATTTATTTCATGAAGTGTATTACTGTTTCTTAAGATATAGTATGTTTAGAGTTGGGTAACTATTACTAGTTTTAGTGTCGCTTCCTGTCATCCCAGCACCCAGCCAAACAAACCAACAGAATCCTATGCCTAGTAACCTGTCTTCACACCGTGGCAGACGAGTCTTGTCTCCATGGTCTGCCTTTTCCTTTGGTTGGGGGAGGGGCTTGGCTTATTTCCGGCTTTGTGTGCAGTATTGACCCCGGCAGTGCTTCGGGGACTGCATGCGGTACTAGGCGTTGCTCTCATGTGAGGCAAGTGTCTTAAATATACTATCTCTCCGGCCCCATGGGTTTATTCCCTTTTTATGGACATTTCATTTAGAGAATATCATACAGAATGTAGCCATTTATGACTTATTTCACTTACTAGGAAACTTGCTGAACCTGCCCATGTTGTAGCTTGAACTGATATTTGGGCCTTCTTGTGGTTGAATAATACTCCCTTTATCACACATTCTGTTCATGCACTTGTTGGTTGACAAATGCTTGAGGTGCTATCACTTTTGGGGTTTCTTGTTCTTAAAGACAAGGTTCGTGCCTTCTAGTGTGTGGGGTTCTTCTGTCTTGGTTTACGTTTTTTCCTTCCGGGACCCTGAGGATTTGTTACCTGAGTCTCAGCCCACACACACACACCTGTAGACATTTATGTCAGTCTCTGACTTAGCACAATGAATAGAATATACTGCTTAATGGTTTCAGATACCCTTTTATACAAAACTACATAATCACACATGTTTATTTCTATGTTGAGCTCATTGTTTGGAAAGACAATTTTTGTTGTGTGCCAGGCAAAAAGTAGGCATGGGCAACTAAAGAGAAAATTGAATTGAGCCAAGCCCTGCTTTTGTGTTGTTTGTCTTTAGATTCTAGCAGAGTTTATATCCGAAGTGACTTTAAAATAGATAAGCATTTTCATTTGCCACTATCCTATGTGTATGCATTTATTTATGTCTATTAATGTTTACTATGTTTATTATTAATGTAATCTATGTATATGATTTGTGTGTGAGTTGGATTTTTTGATGGGAGTCACCTCCAGCAGTGCTCAGGGCTTGCTTCTAGCTCTGCGCACAGGAATCACCCCAGCAGGCTAGGAAGATCATTGTACTATGTCTTGATGAACCTGGATTGGCCTCTTGCAAGGCAGGCACCCTACCTGCTGTACTATTTCTCCAATCTTCTTTTAGTTTTTTTGGGGGCGGGATGGTGGTGGTAAGGGGTGGGTCACACCCAGCAATGCTCAGGACTTCGTCCTGGCACTGCACTTAGAATCACTTCTGGTGGTGATCTAACCCCGTCAGCTGTGTGCAGACCGTACCCACTGTACTATTACTCTGGCCCATTAGATTCTTTAAATTTTTTAAAAATTTTGGTATTTGGGTCACACCTGCCAGGGTTTTTTGGATCACTCCTGGCAGTGCTCAGGGAACCATATGTAGTGCTGGGGATCAAATCTGGGTCTGCCATATGCAAGGAAAGCGCCCTACATGCTGTACTAGCTCTCCAGCCCGTCTAATATTATAGTCTGCCCACTTAGTGCTTGGGCACAGAATGTCATAAATGCCCTTGACAGTAGACAGTTTATAAACATGCAGCTCGGAGTGGTCAGTGGGCCGAGTGCTTGTGTTTTCATGTGGGAAGCCTGGGGTTTTGTTTCTTGCACTGCTGGGTCCATATGGGCCCTGTCAGAAAGAAGTAAACCCTGAGCCCCACAACAGAGAGATGTTAAGCACGGCATGAAATATTTTTGTTTTAGGGCCATACTCAGCAGTGTTCAGGGCTTAGTCCTGCTCTGTGCTCAGGGATCACTCCTGGTGAGCCCAGGGGACCCTATGGAGTCCTGGGAATTGACCCCAGACTGTCATGTATAAAGCAAATATCCTAAGCCTTACCTGCCGTACTAGCCACACTCGGTGGTGCCCAGACTCTGCTCTTGGTGCTCCTGAGGGACACTCACCCTACACACTCCTGGGGATTCAAACCAAAGGCCAGTGGGGTGCCTTAATTGACCCCTTCCCCCTATAGAACAGCGCTCCCTGTGCTGTTCTCTGTCTCCTGAAATCAATTTTAAAACATTTTAGTGAAGCCACTTAATCCTTTTCAGACAGACTAAGTTGCTGTGCCATGTCTGACATGACCACAGTGGCCAGGTGCCTTGACCTGGTAGATGGATAGCAAATGTCCACTTGGAGAATGCAAACCAGTTTGGAGAGAGGATCTCTTGGCGTCCTGTTTCATCCATGCCCCAACTCCCAAACCTTGCTGGTCTTTCTCCAGGCTTCCAGTGGAGTCTAAAGGTGCATTTGTAGAGCCCCTCTACCCTAATAAGAGGCGGATGTGGCGGGGTGTGTCTTAAGGTTTCCTGTTCATTAACTACAGGAAAATCTTAGCCAGTTACTACAAGCCGGAGACCTGGCTACAGTGAATCAGTAACTTTCTTCCCAGTCTGAAAGACTGGAAGACAAGCAGGCTCTACCCAAATGCCATGGGGAATAATGAGTTAATACTTCGTGGAGGCCTTTGGAAATGTTAAGTGCTCGGTCTTCTTATCTGCTCTCCCAGCATAGTTGCCTTATAAGGCTGTCCACTGTGGCCAAGGGACTTTTCTGGAGGGAGCTGGGAGGCTGAATGGCTGCGGCAGCCTCTGACAGGCTGCCAGAAGAGGCTCCGAATTCCTCTGTTAACACTGGCGGTACCACGCTTTTGCTCATTGTTACTGCCTCACAAGTACTTTTCTCCGCCCACCCCTCCTTATTGCTTCTATTTTTAGCTTCTCATCTCTGATTCCTTCCCCTCTGAAAACCAAGTATAGTCAAATCTATCGGAACCCAGCATCCCAAAGTTAAGTTTGTACGTTTTCTTTTTTTGGGAAATGATGCTTGTTTAGCCCAAGGAGTCTTTAGACGTGGCTTCTTTTCTTTTTGTATTGCGCTGAAGAAAGACATAGATGCCTGGTTTTAATAGTGATTCATATTTTTTGAATGATGTCATGAAAAGTGCACAGATACTTTCTTCAAACATAGTAGGTAAATGTGGAAATGTATGTTTGAAAGACAGTGTTGTCAGTATAACTGCAGTATGCATTAATGCTGTAATAGAATTTCTAGTTGGGGGATGTAGGACATGTTTGATTTCATAGAAAGGTATTATCGCATTGTTTACATGAGCAGTGAAGACCGCTCATGTCCATCCTGGGGTCGAAAGCCCACTCCCTCTCCTGAATAGCTCTGCTGTTCTCTCTTTCTTTTTTTTTTTCATTTTTGTGTCACACCCAGCAATGCTCAAGAATTACTCCTGGTGGTGCTCGGGCACCATATTTTTTAATTAATATTTTATTATACCACTGTGAGATATACAATTACAAAGTTGTTCGTGTTTGAGGGGTTTCGGTGACGCAGTGTTCCAGCACCCATCCCTCCACCAGTGCCCTCTTCCTACCACCAATGTCGCACATTCCCTCCCCCTCCCTAGCCTGCCTCTATGGCAGGTTCTTTATCTCTTTTCTTTCTTTCTCTCTTCCTTTTCTTACATATTGTGGATTGTAATACATACACTTAGAGGTTATCATGTGTATCTTTTGCCTATATTTAATGCTCATTTCTAGGTTGGTATTAGCCCTTTCAACAGTTATTAGCACATTGTTCCCTTCTGTCTTACCTAACCTGATTCCTACACGTTTGTGGTAATTTCCACCTTTGACAAGACCTCCTGATCCACGTTTCGTCTGACCTTGGATTTTGGTATCATAATATGTATATATGTGTATATATATTTATGTCATGCAAATATATGCAGTCATTCTGTATCTGTCTTTCCTTCTGACTAATTTCACTCAACATGATCCTCTCCAGGTCCATCCATTTATAGGCAAATTTCATCATCTATTTGCTAGAGCGGGCACCAGTAATATCTCCATATGCCCTGTCTCATGCTAGTAGAACCCAAAGGCATCCGCTTGCTCCAGGAACATAAAGAGCCTCAAACCATTATATTAGGTCATGGGAATGACTTAATATAAATGTTACTGGTATTTGGCATATCAAATATGACATGAGCAGCTTGCCAGGCTTGCTGTGCTTGTGGCATACTCTTGTAGTCACCTCTGAAGAAAGCATTTATTGATGAACCAGCCACGCGAGCCGAACTCTGATAGTCTGGTCTGCTGTGTGGAGTTGTGACGAGAGGGGAAGTCTGAATGTGGAAAATGGCGGCCCCCATGGAGTTGGGGGGGAGTGTGTCGACTGGCTTGTTGTGAGGCTCTGCTGGGATGGCAGGCCAGGGCTAGAAGCCGCCATGCCTCCCGGACACCTCATGAGTGGCTGGGCACAGGGAGAGCAAGTAACAAATTTCATAGCTTCATTTTTTCTAATAGCTGCATAGTATTCCATTGTGACTCGGGCCCCATATTGGATGCCGGTGATCAAACCTAGCCTGCTGTGCGCAAGGCAAATGCTTTACCCAGTGTGCTATCACCCGGCCCCCAACTCTGCCCTTCTTAGCTGCTTTCGTACTAATTCTTTGTTTTCTTTCTGGAAGATGGTCTTCTCTTTCCAGATCCCTTCGTGTCAAGTAAAAGAACTATATTTTAGATATATAGAGATATTACAGAGGTAAGACACTTGCCTTGAACATGGTTGATCCCGATGTTGATCCCCAGCATCGCATATGATCCCTGAGTCATGTTAGGAGGGATCGCTGAGCACAGAGCCAAGAGTAATAGCTAACAGCCTCTAAGCACCACTGGGTGTGGCCCCCCCCCCAAACCCAAAAAAACCAAACCAAAACCAGAACAAAACTTTCATTTTGGATTTGCTTATTTACAAAGTGGAGAGCATGAGAGCTCCTCTTAGCCAAAAGGCACTGTTTACCATGAAAATTGTGAACTATATCCCTATGGGTTTTTTTTTTTGGGGAGGGGGAGCGTAAGAGAAGGGTAGGTAGATTATTAGGAGCTCTTTTAACCAACCGTATTGACTTTTTGAAGCTTTTGGCTCTGAACTCCTTCCTTGCCTCTTTTTTGGTGTCATCAGAACACCTGATAAGATATTGGGTCATTAATGATTATCTGTCTGGCTCCGTGAACTGCCATATTTTCATTAATGATAAACTAAGTTTGCTAGTGCAATGAATAAATATTTTTGGTCTTAGAAATTCTGAGAATGTTTATAGGCAAGCTCTTATTTATAGGAAATGTTGCAGAGCTTGGGGACTTTGACCTTAGAAGTGGTGAGAAGTGGGGCAAGGCAGGCAGGGTCTAGGGCTGGTTAGCTCCTTTGATTAGAGCAATATGCTAATGAACCCAAGGCCACTAACCTTCTGCGCTGCTGGCCTGCTCTGCTGGGATCCCAGACCTTGGCCAGGAGGCTGGGCATTGTGTGTCACTGGTCACAGAGCTGAGCTGATAGATCAGCAGACCGGGAAAAAGAACTCAGAACATATGTCCAGTGGCTAATAGACTCTGTTGTGGTTCTTCCATTTATGGGAGAATCATAACAAATTATGCAGTTTCCTTCTGTTTTTTTTTTTGTTTGTTTGTTTTGTTTTGTTTTTGTTTTGTTTTTTTGCTTTTTGGGTCACACCCGGCAATGCTCAGGGGTTACTCCTGGCTCTGCAATCAGGAATCACTCCTGGCAGTGCTCAGGGGACCATATGGGATGCCGGGATCGAACCCAGGCCGGCACAGGCCAGCTGCGTGCAAGGCAAACGCCCCTACCCGCTGGGCTATCGCCCCGGCCCCTCCTTCTATTGTTTATTTGGGGCCAGATGCATGGTGCTCAAGGGGTTCACTCCTGACAGTGCTCAGAGGATCATGAGGTGCTGGCAATTGAACCTAGGCATACAAACATGTGCTTTACCCCTAGTCTTATTATTATAATTATTTTTTTTTCTTTTTTGGTTCATATCCAGCAATGCTCAGGGGTTATTCCAAGTTCTTTTTTTTTTTTTTTTTTTTTTTGGGTCACACCGGCAATGCTCGGGTTTCTCCTGGCTCTGCACTCAGGAACTACTCCTGGCGGTGCTCGGGGGACTATATGGGATGCCGAGGATCGAACCCAGGCCGCCAGGCTGGCGCGCAGGCAAACGCCCTCCCGCTGGGCTATCGCTCCGCCCGCTTATTCCAAGTTCTACACTCAGGAATTACTCCTGTCAATGCTTGGGGGACCATATGGGATGCTGGGGAATCAAACCCGGTTCAGCCACCTGCAAAGCAAACACCCTGCCTGCTGGACTATGGCTCAGGCCCCAAGCCCCTACTCTTTTTATTCTTGTTTTTAGACCGCCTCCCTGTGGTGCTCAGGGCTTAATCCTGACTCTGTTCTCAGGGATCTCTCCTGGCTGTGTTTGGGGGAACATATGGGATAGCAAGGATAGAAATGTAGGCCTGAAGTGATAGTACACCAGTACAGTCCCTGATAGCAGTGCTCGGGGTTATTCCTGGAGTGTATTACCTAGAGATCAAGAATGGCAGTGTCTGGAACCATGCAGTGCTGGGGTGGAACCCGGGCAAATGTTCATGTGGTATCTGGCTCTCTGAGTCATCTCTTGCTCTTTTCTTCTTCTTTATTTTATTTTTTTTTTGGGGGTCACACCCTGCAATGCTCAGGGTTTTTTCCTGGCTCTGCACTCAGGAATTACTCCTGGCAGTGCTCGGGGACCATAAGGGATGCCAGGGATCGAACCCGGGCGGCACAGGCGGCGCGTGCAAGGCAAACGCCCTACCTCCTGAGCTATTTTTCTGGTCCCTCTTTTCTTTTTATTTTTGGGCCCCGTCCAGCAGTGCTCAGGGTTTTCCCCTGGCTGTGCTCAGCTCTTAGCAGGGCTTGGAGCACCATATTGGGTCCTGGGGATTGAATCTGGTTGGTCTCAAGGCAAGTACTGCGTACGAGACTGTCTTTCTGATTCTGTTTTCTTATTTTAGGGGAGGGGGAGCCAGAGTACAGCAGATAAGGCAGTTTGTTTGCACACGGCAAACCCAAGTTTCAACTCTGGCATCCGGTATGGTTTTCCAAGCACTGCCAGGAGTAATTCCTGAGTGCAGGGACTTAGTAATCCCTGAGCATCTAAGGGTGTGGCTCCCTAACAGATTTTAGGGAGACCAGAGAGCTACTTCAGAGGCTAGTAAGGTGCTTGTCTTCCATGCAGTTGACCCAGTTTTATTCCTGGTACTACATATGGTCCCCAAGAACACCAGGATTGACTCAGAGCGGGGTGGGAATAACTTCTGAAAACCAACGTGTGTGGTCTCACAAAGCAAAGACAATTTCTCATTAGTAATTTTTTTTTTTTTTTTGGGTCACACCTGGCAAATGCTCAGAGGTTGCTCCTGGCTCTGCACTAAGGAATTACTCCTGGTGGTGCTAAGGGGACCATATGGGATGCCGGGATCGAACCCAAGTTGGCTGCTTGCTAAGCAAACCTCCCTACCCGCTGGACTATCTCTCTGTCCCTCATTAGTAAATTTTTTTTCCTTTATTTTTTTTCTTTTTTGGGTCACGCGCAGCGATGCTCTGAGCCTGAACTCTTGGCTCTTCACTCAGGAATTACTCCTGGCGGTGCTCAGGGGACCATATGGGATGCCGAGGATTGAACCCGGGTCGGCTTGCATGTAAGGCAAACGCCCTACCCGCTGTGCATTCGCTCCAGCCCCTTAGTAAATATTTTAATACACGTTAAAATACACATACTTTAGGGACAATGGAAAATAGAGAAAAAGAAAGAAGAAAAATGCTACCTTCGGGAGGCTGGGGATTGTTGATATTCTGGGCCACACCCAGTAAACTCTTGGTTCCCGTTCAGGGATCAGCCCTGTTGGTGCTGGGTGGAGGCAGGCAAGTAAATTGGTTGTCACATGGGTGGAAGGTACAGGGTTTGTCTTTACGATGGGCCGTGAAGGATGTGGAGGGAAACGCCATCTTTCTTCCTTCCTTCCTTCCTTCCTTCCTTCCTTCCTTCCTTCCCTTCCTTCCTTCCTTCCTTCCTTCCTTCCTTCCTTCCTTCCTTCCTTCCTTCCCTTCCTTCCTTCCTTCCTTCCTTCCTTCCTTCCTTCCCTTCCTTCCTTCCTTCCTTCCTTCCTTCCTTCCTTCCTTCCTTCCTTCCTTCCTTCCTTCCTTCCTTCCTTCCTTCCTTCCTTCCTTCCTTCCTTCCTTCCTTCCTTCCTTCCTTCCTTCCTTCCTTCCTCTCCCTCCCTCCTCTCCTCCCTCCTCCCTCCTCTTCCTCCTTTCTCCTTTTGGGTCACACCCAGCAATGCTCAGGGGTTACTCCTGGCTCTTTGCTCAGGAATTACTCCTGGCGCTGCTCGGGGCACCATATGTGATTCCAGGGATCGAACCCTGACCGGCATGGGCTGGCCGCATGCAAGGCAAACACCCTACCTGCTGGACTAGTGCTCGGCCCCTGCCATTTTTCTTTTTTAAAATTTCTTTAGCTAAAATCTGTATGCCTGAGGGTTGACAGTATGGTTTTGGGTGAATTTAGCCTTAAAATTACTAGGTTTAGGTGGGGCTATTTTAATTTTACTTTGATTTGGGGACCATACCCTTAGTTCTCAGGGGCTTCTCCTGGCTCGCTGCTTCAAGGCTGTTCTCTGGAGCTCAGAGGAGCAAACTCAGGGCTTTATATACACGAGCAGCTGCTTCGCTGCTCACATGCCTAGAAAACAGGACTTTTTTTTAGTGTTGGGCCACATGAAACAATGCTCTGAGGTTACTACTTACAGCAGGTAAGCTCTGTTCTCTGGTTCTTGGGAGATATATGGGATGCTGGGAATTGAACCAAGTCGGCCACATGCACGCCAAGTGCCCTACCTGCTGCAATAGCTCTCCAGCCTGAAAATGGAGCTAACTTTTAATGTACCACTGTTCGTGACATATTCATGGAACTGTTTTGTAACTAATACTGGACTTTTTTTTTTTTTTTGCTTTATGTAATGATCTCACCTGTCTTTTTTGCCTAAAAGGGGGAAGGGCATAAAATCTGCCATTCTGCAGTGAAATACAGTAATATAATGAATGCTTTATATGGAATTTCCAGGGTTTGAAAAACTCTGAGCCTGAATGTAGAGTGATGTTTCTGGTAGGTGAAGAGCAAGTAGCAGCTCTGCCCCATATCTGTAAGTCTCTGGATCAGCATACTTGGGCCGGATTGAAAAAAACTGCTGCAGGGTGGATGTTGATGATCCGGGCTGTGATAGGCTATCCGCTGGGTGGAGTTCTGACGAGGGAAGTCTGGATGTGGAAAATGGCAGCCGGACGGAGTAGGGGGTTGTCATCTGGCTTGTTGTGTGGCTCTGCTGGGGTGGCGGGCCAGGGCTAGAACCCGCTTGCGGCCACGTGGTTCATCTATAAATGCTATATTTAGAGGTGACTACAAGGGTATGCCACCTGCACAGCAAGCCTGGCAAGCTGCCCGTGTTGCATTTGATATGCCAAATACCAGTAACAATTATATTAATTCATTCCCATGACCTAATATAAATGGTTTGAGGCTCTTTGTTGCTGGAGTGAGCAGATGCCCTTGGGCTCTACTAGCATGAGACAGGACATATGGAGATGTTACTGGTGCCCGCCGAGCAAATAGATGATCAACGGGAGGATAGTGATAGTGACCCCTACCTTTTGGGTTGATTTTTGCATCTTTATCAGCTAGATAAAGTAATCTAAATGGTGCAGGTTCTAAAAAACCTTCCATTTGTGGAGTCTGTCTAAATTTTAATCCCTAGGAAGAAATAATCACTTATAATTTTGGTTTTGGTTTTTGGGCCATACCATGCTACACTCGGGTTTACACCCATGAATTAGTTCTGGCGGCTTCTGGCGGCTTCTGGGGACCAGATGGCATTCTGGGGATCGAATCTGAGTGGGCCGTGTGCAAGCAGGGTGAGAGTCCTACTCACCGATTTTATCGTGTGCATGTGTGTGTGCATATGTTTTACTGGGGCTTGGAAAACCAGGGTCTCATGCTTGCAAGGCCATGAACTTTATCACTGAACCATAACTCTGATGTTTTTCTTTTAATGTTTTTCTTTAGAGGGGAAGCTCGTTCTTCAATGGGACAGATAACATTTTACATCTTTTAACCTTATCTAAGATGGCAATAAAATATTTGGTTGTGTTGGTGATCTGCAAAGTTCACGAAAATGTTCTAGTGTTTTATTTTCATAGAAACAGCAAAGCTCACAATGACTGAATATTGATGCTTTAACCAGAATGCTTGGAATTTATTGGCTGTTGTCTCTGTTTTCTTTCTCACTGTCTGCACTTCACAATGAGTCTTGACTGATAGGGTCAGTGGCAGAAATCTTGACTGATAGGGTCAGTGGCAGAAATCTCTGACTTCTCAGAGAAATCTGTTTATCCGAAGCATTTAGAAAGTTGCAGAGAACCATTAGTTGCATCCTTTATCTCTGTCTAAAAACCACAAAATAAAACGTGCTTGTGTATATATGATAAAATATTTAAGTGTACAGGTTTCCCCTGAGCACAGAGCTGTAGGTAGCTCCACGTACCACTGGTGTGGTTCAGAAAGCAGCCAAGCACACAAATCTTACTTTCTGCAGCGAACTACCTCTCCTCTCTGCTCTCTGACTGTGAGACCCTGCCCATTCAGCTTTAAATTCATGTTAAGAAAGAAATCACAGAGACAGAAGGCTAGAAAGGTTGTCACTAGACAATAGACACAAGACTTGAATAGAGAGTTAGCAAAGGGAAAAAGGCTCTTGCAGATCAGGCAAATGTGTGGGTTTTGTGTTGTGCCTATGAATGCTTCCAACATTCTTGTAGCAGAAAAGTTCAGGGCCGAAGTGCTGGGTGGAAGGTGAAGAGAGCCTTGGTCGTATTTAGAAAGAATGATTAGGATTTAATTAGAAAATACATGGGATTGTTTGACAGGCCAGTTCCTTTTTTCTTAAACATTTTATTGTAGGTAATTACAGTCAGTTATACGGTCATTTTCTTCAATGACATTGTGAGTTAGAAGTTTAAGATGTGTGAAAATGTTCCGTCTTTATTTCTCTGCCCATGGTTTCAATTTGTGCCGTAGCAGATTTCTGTATTTGTTGTAACTGCTGTAGCAGAAAGAGGAGTAAAAAGTGCATGACTTGGAGAGGACTTTGAATTTTCAGTGACGTGAGAGTTTGGCCCTGTTTGTTCGGCTTTCCATAGGTATTTTGGAGTGTGGTGTGAGCCGGTCAGCTGCAGAGCCTTGTTTATCGACCTGATAGCATCTCGGGTGGAGCCAAGGACGGAAACATGTTTAATCACAAACTCGCCAACTTCCTGGCACTAAGAAAAAGTATCACCAGGCAGCAGCTGCCAGGCGAAATGAAACTTGGGTTGTGGGGAGACACATGGGTAATTTGTCAAACATTTCTTAAAGGAAACCCTGGATGTCGGTGGCCTTCTGGCTGTGTTCTCATGTTGCTGAGGAGTCCCTCATGCGAGTGCTCATGTCGTATGCTTCCTAGTCTTCAATTTGAAACCACATCACTAAATGATAGTTTAGGAAGTTTCTAGATACCTACCCTGTGCGCTATGTGTTTTAGGATACCTTCATTGATGGTGTGGAACACGGGTTAGGAGCAGGTGCTTACTAGAGCAGTAGGAATAATCGCTGGGAGCGGACATGGAGGACAGGTTCCTAGAAGTGAGAGCTTTGGGGCTGGCATGTGTACGGGTAGCTACGAAGCTGGGCTTTGTTAGGCTGCAGTGGACCAAGGCACGTCGTTTCATAGGAACTTTATAGGAGAGTCCAAGTAAGCGTTTCTGAACACTTGCAGATAAAACTGAAGGAAGGTTTTTTAGAAATTCTTCTACTTGGGCTCGGGCTTCATTTTTCTCTCTTTTACTTCCCTTTTTGATTTCTGGGTCAAGCTTCATTCCTAGAGTGCCCAGGGGCTGCTCCTTCCGCTGTGCTGGCGTTGCTCCTGGCAGTGCTCAGGACGTTGAGCGGAGCCTCCCGCCATTCTGACCCATTGCCCCAACTCTGTACCATCTTCTCTTTCCTGTGTTCTTTACTGGAGAATAGAGGAGTTTGGGCCATACTGAGCAGTACTTGGGACTTGCTCTCAGACTTTGTGGGGTTGGTCGCATGCAAGGCAAACACCTAACTGTTGTATGATCTCTGTGGCCTCTTACCCTTCCCTCTGCCATTTTTAATTTTCTTTATGTAAATGAATGTATTACTCCCCCTAATCTCCCGATTGAAATTGGGGGCCCATGCCCACCAGTGTGCTCAGGGCTTACTCCTAACGGTCTTGGCGGGGGACACAAGTAAGTTGTGTGCAGGGCAAGTACTCTGGTTTTGCCCCCCAGTATCCAACAATACTTAACAGTTCAACAAGATACCTTTTGAGTAGCAGGTGGGGAGTGGTCATAGATGGCCATGCTAGGGGGACCATGTGGGATGCTGGGGATTGAACCTGGGTTGACTATGTGCAAGGCAAGTGCCCTACCTGCTACATAGCCCCCAAAGCCACCTTCTTTGAGGAATGGAAGATGGCAATTTTTTGTTTGTGAATGACATTGAATGTGTTTACTAAAACAGGGTCACATTTTCAGTAAGTCCCTTATGAAATCACCACTCACTTTATAGCAGTGACTTAGTTTTCATTTTAATTATCCAAAAGAGGGTTACGAATCAGGATCTGACTCCAAGATCTGTTAACCTTGGAAATGTCTATTGCAAAGTGAGGCCCCTAGGCCCTGGGTTAGTAGGAGCTGGTCAGCCTGGTTCTGGCCTCTTTGCTCCCGGTTCTGAGTCATCATGGCTTAGCTATCTGGTTTCCCAGCCTAGCCGAGCAGTTCTCTGTTCACCAGAGCCTTACCACAGTCTCCCAGACTCTCAAGCATCTGTATTATTTGCTCCTTATCTCTTTGCTCAAGTGTTCCGTAGCTGTGTGGATATTTATAGACCATTGGTTCTGCTTTCATTTGAAGACCTGCAAAGCAGGGTTTGGCACCTCTCTCTCTCTCTCTCTCTCTCTCTCTCTCTCTCTCTCTCTCTCTCTCTCTCTCTGTGTGTGTGTGTGTGTGTGTGTGTGTGTTTGTGGGGGGGGGCAGCCTGGTTGCCTCACTGCCTCCAAGGGGCCAGGGAGGACTGGTTTGGGAGGGGGATGGGCGGCCTGACAGTGAGGTCTGTGCTTACTCTTGGAGTGGGCGACATTCCAGGGGTCCAGGGAAAAATCTGTTGTTGGCAAAAGGCTTTCTTTAAGCTCTGTCCTCATTATCTTGTCTTTTCATTTAGTTTTTCCCTTCAACTATCTCAGGCACACTTAGACCTTTGCAGGTCTAATATACCTGCAGGGTAAGTTGGTTCAGAGGTTGGGGACTTCCTGGAAAGTATTTTGGTTGGAATATTCCAAGGCATATCTCATGGGTCAATGAGGAGAAAGAGATGATGGTGAAACATTTTATACGGCATCTGCTTTCAGAAAGTTGAGACGAGCTTATGATTTCTTCATAGTATCTTGAACTGTGCATTCAACCTATGCAGCTTGGATTCTTGGTTTTGAATCCTGGCTCTGTCCCTTACCACCCGTGTTATTTGGGGGCAGCTTCCTGATTCTTCAGAGGCTAATTCTTTCTCTGTAAATTGGGAATAATAATCTGTACCGCAAGGCTGCATGTGGATCATAGCACTAATTATAGAGAGCGTGCCTCTGGAGAATGTGCTCACGTGCTTGGAAGGCACAGGTCGCTGAAGTGGAAGGAAGACAGGTTGCAGAGGAAATGCATTGAGCCTGATTTTTCTCCTCGTGGGCATTCAATCATCAATTTGTTATTGGAAGTCCATGGTTATGTTGATTTGTAACTAGGTTGATGGTTTCACTTTCTAGCTGAATGACCTTTAGTTTCTAGAAGTCGAAGTTTCACGTCCTTTTAAGGAGAGTAATGGTCACGCGTACCTCATGGAGTGGTGCACGGTGGTGTGTGTGAAATGTGGGGAGCAGTGGCAGTTTGTAGAGAGAGAAGGAAGGAAGCTCTCCGTAGTGACCGGGAAGGCACAGAGAGGCAGGTCACAAGCAGGAACGGTGACATCAGTGTGCCTGGTCCTCGGAAGCTGGATTCTTTCTTACGTTGCTTTTGCATTATTTTCCGCTGACAACACAAGAACACAGCACTGACATTAGCTCTTTAGTCCTTTACATCACTATAGAAGGATTGAAAAGATTTCAGTGTTCAGAATGAAGGAAGTGCGGCTCTTCAGTGAGTACAAGTACTCACTGAGCTCTGTCACATGTGTAGACTGTCAAACAGTGATCACATATATGTAACATCGAATGTCACATATATAGAATTTTATCTATACACATACATAGAATTGTTTCCATTTCAATTTTTGAAAACTTATTTTTTTGCTAAGGCACCGTGTTTTACAAAGTTGTTTTACAAAGTTGTTCATAGTAAAGAGTTGTTTCAGGCAGAGATTTCCAACATCAAACCCACCACCATTCTCTCCATCGATGTACCCAGTTTCTTTCCTATTTCCATTTTACTTTCTTTACCCTCAACATCTATCAAAGTGATTAACATGTGACAGGAGCTCAATAAATATCTTTAATTTAATTTGATACTTGATTATTATTATTATTATTATTTTGCTTCATAGCTAGTGAAACTACCCTGTAATAATGATTTTCAGTCTTTTCATCTCAAACATTAGATGAGTCATTCTGGATACTGACCTGTTGTGTTGAGCATGCCTTTTTGGTTAGTGTTGAAATAGCTATTTCCCTTAACCTAGGAATTTTGGAAAGATTTAGTGCATTTGTCAAATCCCAGATTCCAGACATTTTAAAACATTTTACAAATGCTCACTGATTGAGATAAATCTTAACAGTTCGTTGAAACGATAAATCATGCTGCTCATTTTTATAGGTGCAGACAATTCAGAGAGGCTAAGTAACTTGTTTGAGCTCACACAGCTCAACCAATTAGAAATGGCATATAAATCCAGGCGCTTGTTGACTGTACCATGGCGGCATTACTACACTGCTCTTGGCTGCTGTCATGCAGAGTGCTAAAGGGCTTCTCCTTTTCTGTTTCTTCCATGGAAAGTTGCTTATATACCATGCAGGACCCCCTGCAGGATATTTAAGATTAGACCAGAAATAAGGAGGGATAAGGTGCGTGCCCCGAATGGACCCTCCCAAGTTCAGTTGCTGGCTGCGCGCCCGAGCATCATCAGGAGTGAGCCTTGCAAAGAGCCAGAAGTGACCCCTGAGCACTGTCAGGTGTAGTACCCCCCACCCCCCAAGAAAAGATGACGGCAGTGAGTCAAAGTGAGTCAAAGTGAAGGGGTGAATTGAGACCACGGAAGAATAATGGCATGATGTTGCAACTTCGGTGATGCAAGAGATGTGATGAACAGGCCGTGTTGGTCCGCGGTCACATTCCACTAGGGGGCCAAGTTGTCAAGGGCTGTGTTTAGACTCCTCAGCGATTATTTTCCCCTGGGGAGCAGCCATCCTTTTAATCTTGTGGTAGAAAATTAAAGTGAGTTTCCCCTGAAGTGTGGTTGATTTTTAAGTTTTCTCTTTACATATTAGTTTAGAGAAGTTAATTAAGTACCTGGCCTGTCTTCTTGGATTTTCCCATATAGAACACAACTTCCCAACCAGCTTGGCTTACTGTTCCTTTTTCCAAAAGAAAAAATACAGATGGAGGAAAATCACCCCACGCTTCCCTGTTCATCCAAGCCTACTTCCTTGCACGCACCTTATATCTGG
Source organism: Cryptotis parvus (assembly GCA_021461705.1). NCBI lineage: Eukaryota > Metazoa > Chordata > Mammalia > Eulipotyphla > Soricidae > Cryptotis > Cryptotis parvus. The sequence continues at coordinate 2,703 of JAJIBD010009346.1, read as the reverse complement.
AGGTGGGTGTCATGCACTTAGGGAACGCTGAAGAGGGAAGGCATTTTTTAGAAGGAATATTAGATACAAATTGGAGAGTTTATACCTTATCTTACTGGCATATCATGAACAGTTGGGGTCCTGAACGAATGGGTGGCAGGCGTGGCGTAACATGACATGAAGAAAGTCAGGCAAATATCGGTCTCGAGGCTTAAGGTCTTTGAACAGAGTCTGGAGCTAAAGAGTTTGTCCAGGCCAGGAGGAGTGGCAGGTAGGTGGTCCTGGGAACTTGCTTAAGTTGCTTGTCATTTGCTTACAGAGATTCTCCCCCACACCCACCTCCGTGTGTTAGGTGTTGCAAGTTGCATGGAGTTTGGGCCCCCAAGTCAGGATGACAGTGGTGGTTGTTAATGCCTTTTGGAGGTCATTGGTCTCTTTGAAGCGATGGTAAAACCTGTGGGTGATGTTTTTGTTAAGCCCCAGGGGCCACATTGGGGCCCGTTCATCATGGAAGCCCTTCCTCACCTTTCCTGCATGGTCCTCTGCAGGGGGCAGGGCCATTAGCCTGATTCAGACTTCTGGTTCCCTTTATTATCTGACATCCTTTTATGTCCAGGAGGACCATCTGCATTTTAAAGTCCCGCGCCTCTGGGAAGGAAGGTAAGTCTCATAGGATCAGCCCTGTGAGTAGGGGACGGACCAATGAAGTCTTGAGGGGGGTCCCTGCTGGCGCGGCCCAGCGCACTGCACTAGGCTTGTGACCCTCCTAGGAGCAGATGCCTGAGGGTCCTCTTGGTTGGCCCTGACAATCTCCCCCTCCTGCCCGACTAGATTCCCCTCACTCACCTCTCTGTGCCCTGGCCCTTGTCCACTCCATCCGCAAAGCCCTCCCATTCTTCCACCCTGGGGAATACCTGTTCATCTTTCGGTCCTCCTCACTGCAGTTTTCAAAGTCCTGCTTTAGAGCACACGGCTTGCTTCAATGATTTTTTTAAATCTGTGGGGCAACTCAGCTGCCTGTAAGGCAAGCACTTCTCTTAACATCTTTGATGGGCCAGCGCGGTGTCAGGTGCTCCGTGTGTACTGTGCAGGGTTTAAACAAGTGGGCGGTGGGGCTCCCTGCCAAGACTCTGACCTTGTGATGACCGGCTTTGTCTCTGTTTCCTCGTCTGTAGACTTGGGAGCGTGGTGGTGGGGAGGAAGGACTGAATTAATTCATGGAGTGGTGACACCCAGTGAGATTTGCAGCAGACACTTTCCATCCTCTTGAAATATTAAGCAGTGTTATACTCCCTCCCCCCCATTTAGTTTAACAAAAGTATCCTGAGTTAGTTACAAAGCTACTCATAGTTGGGTTTTTGGCACATGATGTTCCGTCACCAATTCCACCACCAGTCTACCTCCCTGGCCTGTTCCCCGGTTCCCTTTCCTACAACCCTGCCCCAGCTTGCCAGCTTGACAAAGCATCATTCAAGTTTGTGTAGCAGTATCGTTACCTTAACATTTTTATTCAGGCAGCTGTGATTGACAAAGCTGTTAATAGTAAGAGTTCACCGTCGATGGGGCCGGAGCGATAGCCCAGCGGGTAAGGCGTTTGCCTTGCACGCCGCCCCCGCCCAGGTTTGATCCCCGGCATCCCATATGGTCCCCTGAGCACCACCAGGAGTAATTCCTGAGTGCAGAGCCAGGAGTAACCCCTGAGCATTGCCGAGTGTGACCCAAAAAGCAAAAAAAAGAAAAAAGAGTTCCCCGTCCACTGTTCCAACTCTGACGGAGAAATAAGGAGGGATTTAGGCTCATTTTGGAGGTGGCATATTACTATGGAGTGAATGAAAAGCTCAGGAGTGAGTGGAGTGGATCTGGAGGAGGAAATGGCTTGATCTTGGTTTAGAAAAATCCAGTGTTTGGAATTTTTCAAGTTTGAATTCGGCATAGATGCCTTAGTTGGTCTGATACCTGCAGGGTATGTCCTGGGGACTGGCTGCCTCTCTATCCCTTGTTTTCATGTGTACTGTGATCTAAGTGAGGGCCTTAAGCCATTCAAAAGTAGGTACTGTGGGGCCACAGCGATAGTCCAGAGGGTAGGGCATTTGCCTTGCACGTGGCGGCCTGTGCCGGCCTAGGCTCGATCCCGGCATCCCATGTGATCCCCCGAGCACCGCCAGGAGTGATTCCTGAGTGCAGAGCCAGGAGTCACCCCTGAGCATTGCTGGGTGTGACCCAAAAAGCAAAAAAAAAAAAAAATGTAGGTACTGTGGATTAGAAGACTTATTAGAAAGGAAATAGGGTGTGCTTGGTTTTTTAATGTCAGTGCTCACATGTGTTCAGGATCTAGTGTTGTCCAGATCACTCCTGAAGCTACTTCACCCCCGGCAGACTTGGGGAAGGATGGGGGTGGGGGTGAGGAGTGAGCTGTCACCACCGCTTGTAACCCCATCTTCAGTCCTGTGGGAATCCATAAAGAGACACTTAATCCCCAAAGCATTTGCTGTTGCTTCTGAAACAGGTAATGGTGGTGAGGGGGAATGGCCATTTGAAGGCAACCTTGGTGTTTTATTTATAGGGTCTAGACTTCCTGCTGTCTATATGGTCAGTCCTCAGCGGAATGATCCTGTTTTAGGACTGGAAGCAACTTCATTAGTTCTGACTCCTACAGATGAGGAAACTGAGACCCAGAGAGTGCAGTCATGTGTACATGGTAGACTTGAGCACACAGCCTTCACG